>RCAB01000330.1:0-71661 GCA_003640385.1 Setaria digitata
GATGAAAGAAATAAAAAACAATGAAATTTATTTGACATTTTTTTGTGAAATAATATTTTGAGCAATTTTATAAGTCTTTTTTTTCTTTTTCGGTATTATTTTCTGTTTAATATTACTTTTAACTGATCAAATTGTTAACTGATTTTGGCATTTGAAAATATTTTCTGTAACTACTTTATTATTGTGGATAAATGACTTATAATAATTGAATATTTTTATTTATAATATCAGCCTTCACCACATATGGCACATTTCAAAGTTCGACGAGTTTTATAGAATCGCATCATCAAACCATAAAAAATTCTAGTGGTATATTAAATGAATATTGATCTCATGCAAAACTATCTTGAAAGTGTCCTTAAATATTATACTGAAAATAAATTAATTAACACAATAAATAATAATTGGCTATTCAAACTTCCTATATATTTCCTCATTGCCAAAAACATCTGATCCTTCTCTTTAAAAAAAAAAAAAAAAAATATTCAGCCCGAAAAATGAAATGATTTTTGGGTTTGTTTTTGCTGCACAAATTTCATTTCACAGTTACTGTTGGGTTATTTTTTCAAGAAATATTGAAAATAGACACAGCAGAAGGCAAAAATTGTTTCAAAAAAATTATCAAATTATTTAGTTTCAATGTAACGAAAAATTATTGAATTATTTGATTTCATATAGCATTCAATGTTAATTAAATCAAAATCTATATCAAGTGCTCATAATTTTTTGCTAAAAGGAAAACCGTAAATAATAAGGGAATAAAAGTTCTAATTAGAAAAGTTTTTTTTTTTTAAATAAGGTCAGACAGGTTAGTTTATTTCTATTTCAAATCATTTAACAACTGCCATAATGCTGAGAAAAATTAAAAATAAAGCAAAAATTCACTTGTCATTGGTGCAAAAAAAAAAAAAACGAACTTTTTTTGAGCATTGTAACAACGTGTATTCATAATATACTGATAAAATAGGTGATAGATGAATTGAACCAAGAAAATGAGAAATGAAATAAAAAATAAATAATGAAAATGTTGTTGCAAGCAAACATTTGGTGATAAGTGATAAGCAAGACTGAATGGCTCCAACATACACACATCGACATGTTATGTGCTTTATCAGTAATCGTAAGATGTCGAAAATGATCGATAAAATATATGTAATTTTATTTCTTATAATATTTTTCAAAAAAAAAAAAGAATAAAAAAAAAACGCTTCTATGAGAGCAAAGAAAATTAAAAATTGTTCATCTAGCAAATATTCATAAAGGAGAAATTCATCAATTAGTTTTCCTACTAATTCTTTTTTGATTTCTATTTTTTTCGATAAAAAAAAAAAGCTTAAAGAGTATTTGGAGTATTTATTTACTCAACGGTTATTTCATCATCAAACAAGTTTCGAAGCTTCAGAATTAGCTAGCTATATTTCAAAAAATTCTCAATTTCGAAACATTCCAATGAAATGACAATTTTTTTTTTCCTTTTTTTCAAGCATGCAACAAATTATTGAATCGAATCGAACAAGATTACTAAAGAACAAAAGCTTGGAAAAAGAAGAATTTCTCGAACAAAATCAGTAGCAAAAGGAGGAAGAAAAATACAGCTAGAAGCGTCTGCAAAATAATATTCCCGAACTTTTTTTTTCCAGCCTAAAATTATTTTGTGCTACAATTTGTGCTTTAAACAGCTTACAAGCAATGTATTTCTTCTTGATTTTTACGGAATATTTTTCGAAACATTTACATCAAGAAGTCTCTTTTACAATTATCTCAAAAGTGTGTGGTCAGTGTCGGCAGTTGTATTAGTTTTGAGGATAAGTGAGTTTACTTACAATGTAGTTGTAGTTGCTAAAGAAAAGTAGATCTAATTTTAAGATTTTGCAGGAACAATTTGAAATGAATTTTCGGTAACAAATTTCAGCATTAAAGCCAAATTGTTACCGCTGAACCTAGAACCCCTTCGATTCTAAGTTTGTAATCGGTATAAAATTATGCACAAAACTTCTCTTTCCATCCTTGAAAAGCAACTAATGGGGAATGCTTTAGAGGTTGCAAACAGAGAATTATCTGATAAATAATGATATTTCTCATTTACTTCACTCTTTTTTCTTTGATTTTTGAGATTTGGCATCTCAGCCATCTCAAGCAATTTGCATGGAAGAATTTGCAATAATGAATCTATCACATAATTCGTCTGATTCATTATTTCATTAAGTTCTATCTTTTCATGAAATCTAACGCCTCAAAACTTTTATCACCCTGTAGAACTTTGTGGGGAGCGAATAAACATGATACACCTATTATCACCTGATGCTTTGATATGTCTTACTAAGTTACATATCCAATGATATGATAAACATGATACACCTGTTATCACCTGATGCTTTGATATGTCTTACTAAGTTACGTATCCAATGATATGTTCATCCCTTATCTCATTGATTCACAGCGCAGTGTCATCCTCAGAAATAAATGAATTTCATCATGGAAAGAAATAACGAATTCTTCAAGTTTAAGGAAGTAGTAACAGTACTACTACTTTTGAAGATAACTGAGCAACCGTAATTAGAGAATTAGTTGTTATAATTATTGGAAAGGATCAGCTGGAAGCAGTTCTCGGACACGTAAGAGAGTTACCTGACCATTAAGTGGATACCCGAATGCGCGGGTACAACAGATAATGCACACAAAAGACATTCGGCTATTAAAAATTTATGACTAACTTTTCTCCCTCTCTCTCTCTCTCTCTCTCTCTCTCTCTCTCTCTCTTTCTCGGAATTGTATGAAAGAGTGATACTCTTTGAAATAGCCATTGTCACATTTCAAAATTTATATTTTACAACATCAAACATATATGCAGAGCAAATCTCACCAGTAACTTACTCCTCCTCTCTTCCGGCAAATATTCTCTGTCCTGTTGTCCTTCTTTTCTTAATTGTGCATTTTATTGTCTCGTAAAATATTTTCTGAGTAAAAATTTAATTGCATTTTTCGGTTGGCACCACTAAATGCACATTACATTACTAATTTAAGCAATATTCTACCAAGTGTAGTGATTCTTCTCAGCAGCAAGATGAATTAGTAGCTTCTAATAATTTAGATAGATTTTTTATTACTCCTCTCGAAATATGAATATTAATTTCGATTCATTATTACCCATCATCAATAATCGCCCACTTTCTTCACACATATTCTCTTAAGGGACTTGATTGATTCACTCCAAACAGTGATTAGTTAAATATTATAAATAGCATTGGAAAAACTATGAATATTTGGGAAGATGAGATTGGAGGAAGGGACAATGAAAGTAGCACTTCTTGTCCAGCTTTGTCTTCTTTTATCAGATATTTCCTGATGGAAAGGGACGAAACGAAAAATCTGAAATGAATAAAGGTGAAAATAGACCTAACACAGATTAATTAGATGATTAGAATGAGAAATTTATGATTATAAAAATGCGGAATGACTCACTTACTAGTTACCGATAAATGACAACCAAAAAAGAAAAAGATTGAGGAGGTGAAAAAAAAAAAGAACAGTGGAACGAGATGACATTGACGATTTTGATGACAGCTTTAATGACATCGTAAAAACAACCTATTAAATAGTGGTACCACGTGGTACGAATTGGCATTCTTAATAACCTTAGCTAATCAGATATCACTCATAAGATATCAGTTATCACAGTGATTGCAAAATTCTTCATTTGTTAATGGGAAATAAAAATTTAACTGTTGAATGATTTTATAGCAACTACTATTAATGTTTTCGAAATGAATTGATATATTCAAGCTTGGCTAGTCTTCTTTTTGCTAGCTTTTTAATTGGCTCTCTTTGTGGCGGCATTTCCTTTTGTTTTCTGCAAATAAGAAAGAGTTTTTAAAATGAAAAATCATCAGTTATCTAGATGATAAGCTGTTTATTACGCCACTTTGCACGCTCTATACAAATAAATATATATTAAAAAGGTTAGTAAAAAAGTTCCACCAACAGTAGTGATAACTTTCATAAATTTAAATTCACTTTCAAAATTAATGTTCGGGAAAATTTTTGAAACCTTCACTTCCATTAGTTTCCTACTGTAACAAATTAGAAACGATTTTCGCTTCAGCCCATTGGAATGACTTTTTTCCAAATGTTATTATGTTGTTGTACATACAAACTCTTGGAAAAGTAGGAACAAGCAATTAAATATACTCAATTCATAATTTGCATATTGCTACTAAGTTCAAGAAAAAAAAAAAAAGAAAAAACATTCCAAATCAGTGTTGTTTGATTGCATGAAATATTTCAACAACTGGTATTGTAAATTAATTTTGGAAACAACGCAATGCAATGTTTGAAGCGTATTTTACGTCACTGCTCACGTTGACAAGTTGAAGGAGGGAAAACCTGAATTGCTTGAAATTGCTGGTAAATCTTTGAAGGAACTATTTTTACTCCCAACAACAACAGTTTGCATTTAATCACTTTTTTTTGTACAATTCTACATTCAGCCAGTAATTAAGTTTTTATTTAGCCAATTCTTAAAAAGAATGATAAAATAATTCAAATAATAAAGCTAGAAAAAGATTAGAAACAGAAAAAAAAATATGGAAAACGGAAGTGAAAAAATTTCTTTGCATTCAAATTGACAAGATAATTTCGAACTTCATCAAATGAATTAAATATATCCTTCCAAATAATTTATGAATACTATCACCATCATCACCCTTCCATTTTACTGGAAGATGATAGACTTGGACTTGGGGGACACAATACGGGGTTTTCTTTCAGCGTCTCTCTACTGGCTCTGTCACAATTCAATATGGATTCAAAAATTTTTAAAAACCGCAACATTCGTCCTTGAATGAAGAAATAAATAGGAAATGTGACAGGACGCGCCATCCCTCTGTCTCTCCTGGCATACCAAAATTTACTATCTTGGCTTTTAGTTCCTTCCTACCTTTTCTTTTTGTGCTAGATTCAGTCTTGCGACACTTTTAGAGTCATTCTCAGCATCAAAGAAATCACAACTATCGCGTCTGAATTTTCATCAAGCCAAAAAAATCTGTGAATGAGAATTTTCTCCAGTGAATTTACATCATACCTTTTAATGGCTGAAAGGTTTTTGGGCTTCCAATTTCAGGTTTATTTTAAGTCTGAATTTAAAAATGTGAACACTTCAAAATGATTTACTTTTCAAAATTAAAAATACGTCTTTGTAAACAACGTCGATTTTTGAGTGAAGCAGTAAATGAGGTAATGAATAATTAATTTATGTGATTACTGACTGATAAGCTATCAATATAGTAATGAATTTTTTTATTCATAAAATATTAAACTTTCAAAAATGGGCTTCAGTGTTACTGTAACAAGAAAATTCACTGACAAGGCAACAAATTTAATTTTGCAGTATGGTGATACTATTATTTCATTTTACAAACTTCTTCAATGTTTCAAAATTGTTATCTCATCTTCAATATCTGAAAAAGAAAATGTTTCACTAATTTTATTGAAATTTTCGATTTCCATTTCTTATTTAGATACGATAGATATTTCTCCTCAAAAATTTATGTAAAAGAAATCTAAAGCATGCTACATGCAATATATAACTATTACTAAATCATGCAGTTTATTTTATCACTGGAAGTTTATTGTCAAACAGTTTCAGAGCACTAAACACTTAGGTTATCAGGTTGGTGTATATTCATTCTCGGTTTCTTTATCAATACCACTGTTAAAAAAAATAAAAAAATATGAAATGAAAATAAAGATACCAAATAAAAAAAAAGCAACCAACATATGTAAAATACTATAATTCAAAATTTTACTGTCGTTTAAGCCATGAACTTAAAATGTTGTTAAGGATCAAACTGAGGAACGGATAAGTAGACGAATCATTTGGTTCAAGCAAATACTTTTGAAAACTTGTTCATGAGGTTAAGTATTGATAGTGAATTTGTTCAATTTCTTTTATCGTAAAAAAGAAAAAAAACCTAAATTTAATAAAATATCTATAGGCTTTGAAGATATTACTTTCGAAATCTTGAAATCTTGCAGTGGCAAACTAATTTAGCAAAAGTTAAATTCTTCAATGCTAATTTGAGACAAAAAAAAAAGCCCAATTTGAGAATGTGAGTTCGTTCCCTTTTACCCACTCATATCAGCAGTTCGGGAATAAAGTTTCCACTCTCTCTCTCTCTCTCTCTATCTCCTAATTTTAACTTTAACATTTAGAAGAAAATATTAACTGCCAATTTTGCATCGAAATATTTCAATCATTTTGTGAGTTTCGCATGTTTCCCGTGACCGTAATCCTTTTCGATAAATGATAGGATGATCGATCATTGTCTTTTTTTGATGTTGAAATTGAACGAAAATTCATTTTTTTTCGTCTTTTTTTTTTAAATCTGATGAGCAAAATCCTAGCAATTCGTTGATGTCTAACAATAACACTCTTTCTTCTTCTCCTTCAAATTTCCCCTTCTTCACTGATTTAAAAAAAAAAAAAAAAAAAAAAAAAAAAGTGGAAAAGGGAGAACCACTTCCTTCAACTAAAATCACTGAAACAGGTTTCAAATCAGTTCAAAAAAAGAGAAGGGTTAAGTGAACAGCGGCAATCGAACAATACCATGTACCATAACATACCGTAATTGTTGCAGTTCTCTTTTAGTAAATAAAAATTTTCACCCTTGTTTGAATCGCTACTTACTGGCTAGAACTTCGTGATATCTTCAGAAATTTTTAGGTCTTTATTTTAGTTTTTCTAAAATTACAGTATCCTCCTTCCAAAAATCATTTCCTACCTTTTTTTTTTTTTTTATCCTATCACTAATTGTGTACCTTATTCCGTCAATTCCACCAGTAATATTCAGGGTATAGAGCATAACATTTTTTTTGTTTTTAATTTATCTTTTACCGAATAATTCATTAAAAAAAAAACTTAGCTATGTAATTTCGTTTTTAAAACAGTAAGCCAATAGAAATTTTACTGCCAAAAATGTTAAAATTTTAGATTTGCGCCTAATATTTAACAGATTTTTCATCAGTAAACTTGCAGCTTGAGTAATTATAACTTTATAATACTAGCGATAGGATATCAAACGGTTAACTTTATCATAACAGAACAGTAAAAACAGCCAAAGTTCTTGTTCTTTACCCGAGAGAAAAATTGAAATAATTGCTAAGTTAAACGCAAGAGTTGTTCATAATGATAATAATTTTATTACTTTTTAAACTGTTCACTGGCATAAGATCATCGCTCATAAGTCATAAGTTGCAATTAAATCATTAATTATGGAGGAAACCGTACGCTGCAATTAACTCTGCAAAGAAATGGAGTAATTAATATTTAGCTTAATTTGGATTAAATTATGCAAAAAACATCTATGTTAAGTGATTCACACAAAAATCGGCATAATTCAATCAGTTTGTTGCAGTCCAGTCATGGAACTTCATTTGATCACTTCTCGCTGAACCGTTGCTAACTTAAAGCCTGGTACTGATGAATAAAAACCAACAAGTCTGCTAAGAGCAAGTACCATTGTTCAAAAGTGGCAAAAATTGTTAAATTTTATATTAAAATTTTAAACAGCAACAAGAGTCAATGCAAAAGCTAGCCTTTTTTAAATCCTGTCGAAATATTTGTTTCATTTAGCAGTCTCTTCAACTTGCTGCTCAGGAGAAATTACAAAGTAAGCGAAATTATCAAAAGAAAGGTTTAAATTTTATGCAAAAATTTATGAATTCAGAGGAAAGTTTTCTGATAATCTTATAAAAAGCTTTTCTTAGTGAATATCGTGATTCTGTTCACTCAATATTACACCTGCAACACTCCCTACTGCATCATTTGAGTTAACTAATACAGGAGATGACAAGGTAAATAGAAGTATATTCGAAAATATATGTTACCTGATAAGACACCACTAATTTATCAATGTGAGTGATAAGTGATATTTATCAAACAATAATGTATAGCAATGAAATGACTGAATAGTATGTTTATGAAGAAATGAGAAGACTAATCAATCAAAAATGATCCAAGCAGAAAAATTTATACCTTTACGAGACTACTAGTGACTGTACCTCAAAGTGTACATATCGTGCAGTATTATTCGCTAGTTGAAATTCTGCGAGAATCGAAATGGGTCAGCCTTTAAGTGCCTTATTGTATGAGCAGATGATACGATGGACCAAGTTGAAGAGATAAGCAGTTTGAATTTCATTCTCACTTCAAACGCTCAATCATTATGCCCTCAGGCAATTTTCACACTCCATTAATATACAAATATCAAGGCTCTGCATGATATATCAGTGATTAGACACTAATAGTAAAAATGTTTGTAATTCCCTTGTTGTACTTGTGATCTAATGACAAAGGTGTTTTATTTTGATGATTTAAAACTAGACAATGGAACGAAGCCAAATTAATGAGGCCAAGACTAATTACCCACTACAACATCAATCACTAGCTGAACTAATTATCAAGCAAATTATAGATTAAAAAAAAAAAAAACGAGACTTGGTTAGAAAGCAAAAACCGAGAACAGAATGTAGCGTGCAGTTCCATTCACTCGGCCAATATGATAAATTAGCCAGCATTGTGTAATTTTTCTAAATGAAAATTGTTATCGGCAGAAAAAAGGAATTGTTACAATAGAATTAAGAACAAAAGATTTGAACCGAGAGAGAGGGAGAGAGAAAGGAAAATTAATTTACTGTTTGCAACCGGACAATTTCTCCGTTTTCTTTCTTTGTTTCTCTCATTCTAATACAGTGTCACTTTTATTTCCTTTTTTCTTTCATAATTAATTTATCATGCTTGCATGTTATTTGATTAAAAAAAAAAAAAAAAAAAAACAAAAAAAAAAAAACAAAAGAATGGAAGTGAGAGAAAGCAACAAAATAAAAGTAATTATTTCAAAAAAAAATTTGTAAAATTTCGTTTAGTTTTATATAGCATACATGGATAACGGATTCAAATTATATTATTACGTGAAAAATTTACGTGTTACGTGTTGCGTATCAGGTAAATTGAAGAAAGAAAATAAGAAACAAAAAGAATATGAGATGAAGAAGAGGAAAGGAGGAAATTTGAAATTTTTCTAACTAAAATTAGACGTTGTAAAAAAAAAAATGGAATAAAAAGGTAAGTGATCTTTTTTTTTTTTTTTTTTAAAGTAATTTATCAATTAATCACCAACTAAACATTCAATTACACCACAGAAAAGATCGAATGTCTGAAACCTTTTGAAACCTGTCCATATACTTTCCTATTTTAACTTCTGAAAAAAAAAAACAATGGAAGTTTGCCAGTTCAGATGCAACACAATTTTCTAAACTGATGCCAAATTTTGGGGACGGACATTTTTTTTTTTTTTCGTTTTTCCAATGACTTTAACAATTGAAAAATTCGTTGATTTTTATCAAAAAAAAAAAAAAATGACAAGCTAGGATATACATTTAATTTTATACCATTCACTTTTTGTTGATTAATTAAGCAATTATGCTGAGTTTATTTTTTTTTTCTTTTTAGTTTCAACGATATCATTTGTGTCGTGAGAAAGTTAGCTATATTCTCAAACAATAATATTTGAACACAATGAGAAACGTCATTCCGGTTCCAAAATCGGAAAAGGTGAAGATGACTTCCGACAAATACATTACTACATATTGGAAATGAATAATTTGTCGAAAGTAAATGATACNTAATGAGAAACGTCATTCCGGTTCCAAAATCGGAAAAGGTGAAGATGACTTCCAACAAATACATTACTACATATTGGAAATGAATAATTTGTCGAAAGTAAATGATACGTAATCTTCCAGTTTACTGAAATTGCTTTCTTCCTTTTTGAAAAAAAAAAAAAAAAAGCAAAAATTAAAATTAAATAACAGATGCTCAAAAGATGGAAATATAATAATTTTAATTAGTATTCAAGTTTACATATCCCTGTGGTTTAATTTATGGCTCAGTGGTTTACGCGAGCTGCATCGGTAGTGTCCGTGGTAGGTTCGAGTCGTTCGAATTATTCACACCATATGACGAAGATTTGTTTACAGCACGAGATTTGGAGTGAATCGATGACTGCTAATTGTCATAGTTACACTGATGGAGGAAATAATCCCTTAGTTCGTTAATTACTTGCTAATTACCCATTGTTTGGTGCACTTGTTAGGTCCACGGCTCCCTCCTCTTTTTACTGTAGCTCTGTTTCAAAAGACTTTCTCATAAATTTCAAAGCGGTGATATCGCTTTAACCACAGAATCACTTTGTTGATTTTTGGTAAAATCATTCTTTTGTGATTTTATTTGTTCGAAAATTGCAAAATAATTAACAAATATGTTAATTTTTATTGAATTTATCTATTATTTATTTTCAATTTGGCCAACATTTAGTGATATTTTAAACTTAAAAAAAAAACAAATAGAGTTGTTTAGGTGAAATGTTTTTTTTTTTTTTTTTTATTCAAAAATTACCGCACAAAGAAAGCAAAAACCCCAGGAATTATTCGACCGAAGAGTGAATTAGTTTAACAGAAGAAAAGGAAATGGAAAAATGCTTTGCTCATTCATCATTTTAGTGCTGCCTTCGATTTAGCTATTAAGAAAATATAAGAGTAGTTATTTCTGATTATTGCATTTCCATTCGCTTACTTATTTATCAAAGCACAATCTTAGCTTTCACAGCTCAAAAAAATCACAATTTAAGGCTTTTGGATGAATTGCAGAAATTTGCGCTAACTATTAGCTAACTTTAGCCTGTTAATTCTGAACACCTCACTAACTGCTACTGTTTATCTAGAATAAGAGGAAAATGCTTGCTTTTTTTTTTTTTTTTTTTGGTGAAAAAGTTCAGCATTTTAAATTGAAAACTGCGATTGAAATTTTAATCATACTGATCAAAATATGCTTACAGAAATTTCATTTTCATTCATTTAAAATATTCAAAAGTAAGATAGTTTTTTCTTGATTTTAAAAAAGAAGTGTGAAAAGAGAATCAAGAACTAAACAATTCTCGATTAATTAATTTCAAATTTATTGAGCAGTTGAAAGTTTCAGATTTTGGAGCAGAAAGGACAAAGGAAAACGAATAAATCTGAGAGTGTCACAAAAGTTATCAGCTGTCGTCAAGTGTCTTTTTTTTAAATTCCATTAAAAAGATCGGAAAAAATTAATTGAAATTATTTGTCATTTCAACAACATTGTTAGAGTTGTCATACACATAAAGGAAACCTTCATTAATAACCCAAGTATCCGCATCGCACTAATAATACAATATCCGAGCTTGCTGAGAACAAAGTTCTGGCTCTATTTTTTAGGCCAAGGCCAACATAATTTCAATTTTCCAGTTTACTGAAGTGTATTAGGTCAATTATGCCAAAGAACTTGTGAATAGGAACATTTTGCAGTAAGCTAATCATGGGCAGTTAGGAACTAATGCTTCAGATTTCTGCTTTTTTTTTTTTTTTTTTTTTTTTTTTGCTTTTCTTGTGATATAACATAATAATTCCAAACTGGTCTATCGTTTTCATTCGGTGATTATCAGAAAACTGAGTCAAACTTTTTTTTTCTATTTTTAAAAGAATTGATAGAAAGAGAAAAATTAAAAGATAATGGTGCTTATTTTAATTCACCTCTATGAGTTAATTTGCAGTTTTTAAATAAGAAGGAAAAAGAAACTTGCAGTATTTAAACAGTGTAAACTTCGTATAAAGTAAGATTTTGACATTGTGGCCTAAATGATTAATGGCTAATAAACTTGGCTGATATCGTTTTCGTTAAAATGACAATAGGAATTATCATTAGAATGAATGTGAAGAACCATCTTGAAGTTATTAAAATGATGAGGAAATAAAAATGAAATTAAAATAGATTTTTGTTAATTGAAAAATGAAAAAAATTTGACATTATACAAAATTTCTTCGCCCGTTTCTCTAAGAGATTAAATTTGGATTTCTAGAGGTAATAATGGAATGAACTTTCCCTTTTCTTTCAACGTTTTGTCTTAATTAAATAATTAGTCTTGCCTAATTGTCGCGGGTTACAATTTCAACCCTTCTATTCAGTCCGATTTCGCGTTCTGAAAACACGGCAGTATTTTGAAATTAATCGAAAATGAAGGAGAAAAAGAAGGGAAAATGGTTTAAGTTAATAGTTGCATGGGAATGAGAAAAAATTTTTTTGCTAAGGTGAATTATGTTCCGAATTTGAAAACGTCCAAAGAGTGAAATTCAAAATCCAAACGTCATATTCATCATTTCTGCCAATGGGCCCAATCTGATGCATTAATTGTTGGATTGATCAGCATTGCTAGGCCATCATCATGAGGCTGAGAAGTGAAGTGGAGAGGTGAAATTTTGTAATATGAATCGAAAAACTCACTGCAAACAACACACACACACATTTAGAACATGAATAGAAATAATTAATAATGAAGTGAGTAATTATTATGCAAGAGGAAATTGACTGAGGGAAAGAGGGAACAATACTAAGTAAGTATGAGATTTATTTTACAAAACTTTAAAACTTTATAAGGCCTATCATGGCGTGATAAATAAGCAGTGTTATCAAAAAATCATCCCAGCAGAAAAGACCCATTCGATTCACTGCCATATTGTGCTCCTAGCTTGTCACTTCTTATTTTCCTGTTATTCGGGGTGGATTCCCGGTAGATTTATTTCTCGATGGAGATATGACAGCTAGCTGGCATTTCATCTTATTCTGCATGGTTTTAAGTGTTCTCAGTTTTAACTAACATTTGATTGGCACTATTAATGAAAGAAGTTATAGGCAGGAAATGATTCGTTCGTTCATTTCCTTTTTTTTTTTCCTTTTTTCCTTCTTTTTCTTCGCAAACTAAATAGACAGATAAATTTTGCCATAAAATTTCAGTTTTTTTTTTTTTTTTTCTTAATCGCAATTTTTGAATCGAACAGTTAAATGATAATTATACTACCCGAAAAACTAAAATCGAAAAATCTTCTCAAATAAATAGGGAATAAAAAGTCTTTTAATTAAATATATCCTACCAGATAGTTTTATTCTGAAGTTAAGGAATATTTTCAGTTGTCAGAGGATGAATTAAAACACAAGTTTTAGCGAATAAATTAGCTCTGAAAAGATGTCATCATCTTTCTAACGAATAAATCTAAATTAGTAGTTAATTAAATGAAACAATCTGAATTTCATCTGAACTGTTTGTAGAAGTAGAAAAATGAACCACTTTTTAGCATCAATTATGGAAAAATTTTAGGGAAATTATTTCCTTCTGATCAGACCAAAATTGCAAAAAATGCAAGAAATTGCATTTTAAGATGACGATAACTTTAAAAAATTTCATTAATTTGTAATAAAATGGAAAATTTCTTTCATTTCATACATCACGTAAAATTTCATTCCCCTCCCTGACAAATGTTCCGCTTTTTCGATTTGTATGGGTTGATGCGAAAAATATTATTCCTTTTACCTATCGTCAGTAATGGGAATGCTAATTTACTAAATTTTTTTTCAAATTTCCCTTGCAATTAAAAGTGAAGAGAGAGAGAGAGAGAGAGAGAGAGAGAGAGGAGAAGAGAGAGAATAGAAAGCGAATGTTTAAGAAAAATAAAAAATAGCAGGGAAAGAATGGAGAAAAGAAATAGTTAAGCATCTTTAATAATCAATCAAAAATTGTGGCTCATGATGATGTGCCCAGTGTAAGAAGGGCAAGAAGGGCTACTGGTTTGGCTGAAAACTGGCTAGGCTCCTAAAAATCTCATATGGGAGTACAGAAAAAAGATATGAAAATAACATTTAAATTAAAATTTGACACAACTGAAAATTTGAATTATCTTAGAATAAAATCTCAACTTTGAAGTGATGGGTTGAGAAAAAGAAGAATATTTCACCAATTAATCAGATAAACAGAAGTATTGTATTGCTTCTATTTTAATTGCGCAGTTCTATATACATTTCATTTCTCATTAAAAGGTCAATTTATCATTTTGTAATCGATAAATCGAATGGATATCATTTTTTATTATCATTCGTTCTATGCATCATGTAATTGATGACAGTAAATATGGTAAATTGTTTATGGGTTTCAAACTTTGGAAAAGAAAGGAAAATATTATTTTCGTAGCACTGAAAGAAATTAAAATTTTATTGCTTTTTATTTTCTATTTTGTTTGAATCAATAAGCAAGAAAACATTTACATTACCAATAATAATTCATGCTTAAAATTATGCAGTATTGCTTCACTGACAATGAATGAAATATCAACTAGATAGGAAAATATTTAAAACATATTATTGGCATAATTATAAGCATTTCTAATAATTAAAATTGGTAATAAAAATGTTTTCCTGCAAAGTTCGTTAATAATCAAATTTAATTTAAAATTGCGATAAATTTTCAACCATACCATCAACAGTGATACAACGGAACAATTCAAATGATAATATTGCCTAACATTCGGTAATCATGGGAAGAAAAAACAGAGTGAAAATGATATTATCGAAATTATGCAATAAATCAAAAAAGAGAGAAGATTGCTTTTAATTGACATACAAAATTCAAGATTGCACTGCTGAACTAATCAAAAATTTTCTTGGAAATCGGAATTAAAGAAAAAGCATTTGAGAATTGCATGAGGTAGTGCAAATGATATTTAGAAGGAATTTAAAAATTTCCATTTGTTTGTTTCGTATTCACAAGCTGAAGCTGGTATATTAAAAGTTTCTTATACTGGAGGATCATTACTTGGTGGAAAATTTCTATTGTTGTATTAGTTTCTTATCTAAACACATCCTACATTATCACTTCATCTCAGTTCCAGAAATGCTGGAAATGAAATTTCTAGCGTGAATGGTAGTTCGAAACGTCAAAAGTGAATTTAATTTGCTGCTTCAAATTTTGTATATTTCCATTCTTTTCTTTTTTTTTTTTTTTTTTTTTTTACAAAAGTGTCTTTTTTTTTGCCTGGAAATTATAATTGGTGGTTGATTTGCTCGTAACATCCCGCTAGATCCGGTTTTTGAATGATTTTGGTAACCTCAAATTTAATAATAGACGGCAATTTTTTTGTCAGAAAGGGATGAAAATCAACGAAAAGAATAATGTGATGAATTTCAAAATTCTTTATTTGAAATTCATCTCTACTCACTAACATTGATCATAAAATAGCTTGTTAGATTGAAAGATTTCTTAATTTCAAATTCTCATTATTTGGAAACGAGTCATTGAATTCATTTGAAAAAAAATTCTTAAATTATTGCCAAAGTAAAGAAGAAAGACAGAAGCATCGTTCTTGCCCCTATCTACTTTTTCCTTTCATATTTTTGAATTCTTTTTTGACGAATAAGAATTGTGTTTCGAAATTAAGTTCGCCAACAATTTTTCGATGCATGAGTGAATTCAATTATATTAGCAAATCTTAATTGAATTATTCTGTGCCACCATTAAATAATTAATAAAATGACTAATCTGTCATTAGTGATAAAAGTAAAATATATTTAATGTAACACTTAAAAATGATAAATAAATTGTGAGCTTTCGGGGCAAAGTGATTGCTGACCCTTCTGTATTTGAAATTACTGCCTGATAATAGCTTCTGTTGAACAGTTTCAGAAATCCAGTAAATATCACTAAATCTTTCATAGTTTTAGCTGATAAATGACTAGATTACACTAGCAACACTGCGACGCTCGTCAAACTTGCTTGCCAATACAAACTTTTCGCAATTCGACTTCATTTCACAAACTTTGATGACTGACATCGCTAATGAATATTTGCAATTCACATGTCTCATTTGTTATGTTCTTGAATCTGATTCAATAAATTAAGCAAATACATTTCATTAGGTTTCATTTTAATCACTTTTAGCTTAGTGCATTTACGTTTTCTAGTTGACCGTAAAACACGGGCGTGTACGCGTTGTTTAGCGTAATTACGAATGTTGGTCACGCAAACTTATCGCTCCATCCGAACTTCACAAGGACTATTCAGTGTTTTTAAAAGCAATGGCTGATAAATATTGGCGGATAACAGGAGGTTATGGCTGCCAATTAGTATATTCGAATGCTCTGGTAGGCAAGAACGGAACATAAATAAGACAAGGGAGAACCCAGGGGAAAAAAGTCTGTTGCAAATGATATAATGGGAATTGAATTACTAAAGCCTAGCAGATAATTCTTATTTAGCCTAGTCTGTTTTCATCAATTGCAACGTCATTCAATTCTTAGGTCTCGTAGCTCGTAGTATCTCTGGTAGTGATGCTATGCTTCTTTTTGGCTCTCTCTAAGGTGTGTTTCTAAATTTTAAGTTCAAAAATTTACATCTTGTCAATGATTAACCATTTTGAATGAAACTATAAATGCAGAAATTTGATGACTTTCAGTTTACAAAATTCACTTTGGCGGGAGTTTCCAAAAGCCTCAGATATGAACTAGGAGGAATTCACCCTAGCTAGCTGAATCGGTAAATAGTCTAGTCTGCATTATTTTCAGATGCTTAGATAACATTAGCTAATTAATTATCGAAAAATATCTTGGATGTTCCGGCAACTTTTTTGCTTTTCACTATGTATACCTTTATGTGAATTTCAATGTGCATTATAGGGAACTTCTTCCAGCATCAATTAGTTATTCGTAGCGAATTCATGAGGGTGTGGTAAATGCTTTCAGAATGGTCTTTACTAAGAGATTCTTGACTTAACAACACTCATTAAATTTTCTTTCAGTGTTTTTAATCTTTTCAATCATACCAATTAGTCTCTTTGAAAAAGACGAAAAAATTTGCAGCAGTCAATTAAACAAAAAATCATTTGAAATAAGCCAAACTTAGTTCGACTGTACTTGAAATGGCAATTTTTTTGCAGTGCATTTTTTTCCAAATTCAATTTCTCTTTCAAATTTTTTTTTTTTTTTTTTTTTAATTCAAAGGCTAGTTAAAAAGCAAATGAACTGTGTAAAATAAGCTAGTAGTAATGAAACTTATTAAGAACGAATGTAAATTATGTCTAAATTAACTTGAATCCTCACAAATTTACTAAAATAAATTGGAGAAAGAAGAAAAAAAAAAAAAAAAAACAAAACAAACAAAGTAGTAGTAGCAGCAATGTGATAATACTCAAATCCATCATAATTCGCTCATTACGTCTTCATCAAAGTCAGTAAATATCTTTTCGCTAATTACTCTCTCATATTAAAAGCAATAATGATAATAATAATAATAATAATAATAATAATAGTTTTCGTACCTAAATTTTAATTTTCCCTTTTTTAAATGAAATTTTCCGCCATCGTAAGTGTCTTTAAAACAATTGAAAGAGAAGGAAGAGCTGCGAACTATTTAAAAATGCTACCACTTTGTCGAGTGAAAAGTATTACTTTGTTTTCCTTTGGGCAATATTACTTAGCATTATCTGCTCAAAAATTCGGGAAGTCATTTGGGGAGTCTTTCTGCCTCATGTATTAATCTTCCCTCTCTCCTCAATGACGAATCCACGGAGTTAGTTATTTGTTCAATGAAGATGTGAATATGTTTTGTTTCTATTCACCACTTTCCCTTCAATTTGCTGTTTTATTCATGTCGTTCCAGGATTGAGAATTTAGTACTTTTTTTTTTGCTTTCAAATGAATTAGCAAGAGAAGACTGATATGAAGATGGCGAAATTATCTTATCAAGATGTAGAAATATTAAGAACGGTAAGAAGTTCGAGAGCATATGCGAAGTAGAGGTGTAATAAAAGCACATGCAAAAAAGGTTAACTGTTACATATTTCATAAATAAACTTTTTATCACTTGAATGATATAATCCCGTTTGATAAACGCCATCTCGTTGATTGCATTGATTTGACCTTGCTGATTCTGACGCTAGCTCCTCCTGCCTCAGTTTAATTCAGCCTAATTACATAATTTATTGCTGCTTTGGTTAAGAAGTTATCTTCCAATTTGCTATTGTAATCCAGACCGCTTACAGTAATATTTCTCCTGAAAAGTGAAATTCTTTACTTCGTTGATCACCTTTTCCTTGTTTTACGGATAAGCTAATGCAATCGACCACGTGTGGAGGATTTTCTGCGCCGCTTTTTGTTGATACTACGATCCATAAACAGATGACATAATGATAGTATGACGTATATGACCTGCTATAACGTAAAAACGTATACCACTTATTTTTTTTTTAACCATAACGAAAACTTGAAGAATGTAACGTGAAGGATATAAGTTTTCGTCCTTGTATCCTCTCTCCTTTCCTCTCCAAACTTCTAGCATCGTGGAAGAAGCAGGAAACTTTATTCTTACAAGAAAGTTAGAGTAAGGATTCGAATTAATAATCCATTTCAGCATTCCTGCATATCACAGCACTGGTGTTTCCGGAAAATAATAATTTATCATCATTATAATCAATTATCATGTATATAAAACAATATTTAATATAAATGTGCATAATTAGAGTTCGTAAATGAGCACTATTTTTATGCAACTGTAAACTTTTTTCTTTTTCTTTTTCAAGATTTCCTTTTTTTTTTTTAGAAACTAAATAAATTCAAGGTTAAAAATTTCAACATATTGAATGCTGAAATTTAGCATTCTTATCAGTTGTTCACAATCGATTTACAGTATCCCATGACACTGAATGACAAAGAATGAGTGGAATCGGATTACACGGTATCAAATGACAGAGTACTCATCATATCAGTGATAAAACAACCAACCCATATCATCATAATTCTTTTGGATGGAACAAACCGTTCATGAGAAGTACTTATGGTGAAATTAATGAGAAGCAAGCAAACAGTAGACAGATGAATATATCGCTTTCATAGAATCTCATTTCATTACCAATTTTCTTCTTCGATTCATTGCAGTCGAATCTTGATGAATTATTTCAGAAACTAGTATAGAAATCTACCCTTAATTAAATACTACAAATTGGCTAGCAAAGTAGGAAAATTAAATTTCCAATACAATGTTATCCAAGAATTCCCTTTTGGTGAAATGCTTTTTTTGTCCTTTTTTTTTTTTTTTTTTTCGCAGACGCTTAATAGTTCAAATTTGAAATAATTCCTTGCATTTATTCCTTTATTACAAAATATATTTCCAGTAAATTTAAAGCATCAGTAACTTTTCTAAATGTTCATGAATACAGAGATGAGAACGATTTGTTCTATTATTTGCTACATTATTTAATCAAATATTTCAGTAGGGAATGTTACTTGTAGAGTATCTTTTACATTTTCAACGAGATTACTCGGGACCACTCGGTACAGAAAATATTCCAATAGGTTATCGGGACCACTCGGTACAGAAAATATTCCAATAGATTATCGGGACCACTCGGTATAGAAAATATTCCAATAGGTTATCGGGACCACTCGGTACAGAAAATATTCTGATAGGTTATCGGGACCACTCGGTACAGAAAATATTCTAATAGGTTAATCAACGTTCTATCCCTATGAGATATCCACCTTCATAAATGAAAGCCTCAATTTAACTGTGAGTTGCGATCTTTTACTAGAATATGCATCATTCTGATTCAAACACAACTGTATGAGTTAGTTTTTTGGCCTTTCTGAAGCTCATAACAAATTATGATTACTATCTCAAGCATTTCCAGTATTCCTGAACTTTTGAAACATCTCGAAGTTGTTCTTTCACCAATAGAATTTGGGTTGAAAAGCTTAATAATTCTAAAAATATGTCAAAGAGGGGGTTTTTTTTTAAACACAATTCAGAATTCAGAAAGTTGCAGAGAGCGAGTTTCTGCAAATTTTAGCTGGAAATATTTTTTCATCAAATTCTAATAACCGCTTCTGATATCATTAAAAAAACTGTTTCCCACTAATTAGTTTATCACAATTAAAATTAACTTTTAAAACTTTGTTTGCTAGTTAAGGTCATCCGAGGCCTAACAAATCAACGATACTCTGAATTTAATTTTATGTTTTCAAGATTTATAAAGTGCTACTTAGAAACTTGTCCTGCAAATGTTTACCCTACAAGTACGGAAGTTTGTGCGAGGATTTAGTTTGTTTTCATTAACTAGCCATGAATATATGACATATTTCACTGTATATTAATTCTGGTTATTTTATGAATAGTGTTTTAGTTTAATCAATTAAATTAAAACTGTTAATTTGCCTCAGATTGCATTGTTAAAGTCAAATTGTCGATCAAAACTTACTTGCTCTAATGAAAACAGAATTTTAATATTTTTTTGCAAACTATATATTTTTTTTTGCTTATCAGTTAAATGAAGTTTTCAGTTTGCAAATTTTCTTGCTTCAAATTCCTAAAAGAATGAACTATTTGTATGCATGTAAACTGAGTTATGATAATTTCTCTTTATTGAATAATCGGCAAATTTCACAGCTAAACTGAGCTGATATATTTGGAGGATGAAAATTTTGACTAAATTAAATTCAAAATGGGTGTACTTTGCACTCATAACAAAGTGATGCACATCTACAAGACTGCTAATTTAGTAAATTGAGCTATTTTAGGTTTTCCCTCTATTATTTATTCAAATATTCGAAAATCAGCTTCAGCTGTTACAAGGCAATTCACAAATAATTTGAATATTTTTTAATGCATTCGTAAATGAGATATTTTCAATATCAACGCCAACATTATGATGAAAATTGATTGATGGAAATATTGCTGTCTCGATCAGATTTCAGATTATGCTTTCTTTGTACTGGTGATGGATTTTGTGTTATTTACGAATAGTTAGGCACACAGGTTCCACGACTTAATTACTCAAGTATAAATTAGCATATTTTGAGATACTCTAAATGATGGCATCTGAACTTTTATTTAGTCTAGTCTAGACAAAGAATAGTCTGTTTCTTTTATCGTCCTGAAGTCGAAACTTGAAAAATTCACAAGACTACCAGAGCTGAATCACTAACCGTTTGTTTCAAAATCAAATTGAAAAATTTTTGGATAGCTAATGAAAGAATTAAAATAATGTCAAGTTATTCAGGTAAATGGTCAGCAGTGATAAAAAGTTGACAATTGGATGAAATTATCATATCAAATTGATTGTTTGAAATTGATTTTCAAAGTTTCCAACAATCATATTGGAATATTCTTAAAAAGTCTTCGTTATAGACATGTGCCTTCTGAATAAAACGAATGGCACAGCCTCTTGTTTTGACCTTTTTGGCGAGATGACAAATATCGATCCCATTAGAGTATGGAAATTAATTTCAAAATTTCACCATCGATCGAAAAATCCTTCAAGGAATGTGACTTTCAAAGAGTATACAAAAGGAGCGGAGGAATGAGCTAGGAAGTATATTAATAGAAGCAAAATATCACTTTTTAGGAATTTGTGAATCTTATTAACTGGCGATATAATTTAGCCAAGTGGCACATTCCAAAACCATCTCTTTTCTTTGCTCCTGAAAAATATATATATATATATATGCATATCAAGAAAATAAGGAGAGAATGTTGGCCGCATAATCTTGCAGTGGAGCATTTTCTGAAACAAATTAGCTTTGACGAAATGAAAGTGAGTCCTCACGGGTCAAAGGTCAATTTCAGATTATGAACCAAAGTGTGACAGTGGAATGTGCCGAAAAGAATGAAGGTTATGATGGTGGCAGATTCGCCCTAGTAGTTTATATTGGCACTCCGGTTGCATTCATTGGAACTATATTCAACGGTATATTGCTGGTAACTGTTGATTCGAATTAATTGTTTGCGTAGTCTGAACTAATTTAATTATCAGATTGATTAATTCAGTTGATTTGGAACTAATTTTAATTGAGATTAATGTCCGATATGTAAATTTCAATCAAATTTTTGGAAGTGCTAACAATCGTATTGGAAGAAACAGTATGCGAGATTTTGAAAAATGAAAGAGAATGAATGATTTTGCTGTGAGGCAGTTTAAATCGTACTGTGTCAGAATGTTTAAAGAAAAATTTTTTATAAATTCCTTTTGATTTAAAACTTAAATTAAATTTTTCTCTTAAAGGTTTTATTCTGTCATCGGAAATCCGTCAACTCGCCCGATTTTTACTTGCTATTTTTGGCAATATTTGATATGCTAATTTGCATGTTGTATATACCATTTTTTACAATTGATGCATTGGCTATTTATTATCAAATTAAAACACTTCATCAATTGTGGCATACCTATGTCATGCAGCTATACTGCACCAGTAGATTCGGTTTGTTTCCCTTGAAGTTATCATTTTTTTTTTTTTTCACCTCAGGAGATCCTAGAGAATAGATACTTGGACTGTGGGAGAAATGCTGGAATAATTTTGCTCTCACATATTAATTAGACTTCATAATTTCATCTTTATTAACCTTTCAATTTCACAGAACTCTCATTACTCATTAATTAATTCCTTTTTTTTTTTTCATAAATATAGTAACAGTTCTGTTTGAAAAAAATTATTTAGTGTATGGAGATACTCTAAAACTTATTAATAGCGCATATAGTTCGATTAAAATCTAAATTCTTTTTTATTTCTTTTTTGATGTTTCTTAGCATTTTGCAAAAAGAAATTCTGTTTTTGCAGTACAATTTGGTGCCGTATATATGATGTTATGTGCAACATTTGAGCGTTTTGTCTATATTTCCAGTAATCGAAGTCTTAGTTGGTTTATTACGTTAGTTCTCTTTCTTTTTTACGAGAAACTTTTTTTGGAAGTTAAAAGCGCTGCCAAAATTTTAATTTAAACAGAACAATGAACGCCTTTTTTGTACTTAATTTTAGGATTAAAATTCAGGGTCAAAATTATTCCTGTACTTCATTTTTCCTCTCATCAATGATCAAAAATTGCAGTGATCATGGACGACTGATAACAGTAATTATTGCACTACTCCTCTCATTAATACTTCGAATCCCAACTTTTTTCGAATACAGAATTGTTTACCGTGCAAATTGTCCACCTTTTCAGGTTTTAAAATCAGTTGGCTTCCATTTTTTAATTAGTGTATGATTTCAAATATTAAGAAAATTTAAATTTTTTTTGCCACTTTTCATGTATTTTTTTTAGAAAGTACGCACGATGAAACGATTTCAACAGTTTTTCTCTTAGCTAAATTGCTATCATAAAGTCAATTTTGTGCATTTCGCATTATATTCAATTGGCTGATAACTTTTTGCTCTTACATATTAATTTGGAAATTATAATTAGGAGGTGATGAGTAATGCGCAAACATGATAAGTTATAATCCAATTTATTCCGCGTGCGATAGTTTGAAGGAGTGATAACACAAATATTCCAATTTGTTGTAATTATAAATCTAATTTACTGATGGTACTCTTATTTATAAAGTAACAGGCGTTTGTTTTTAGGATTATCTATTTCTACCGGTGCTAATGAGTTATTCTGTATATGCCAAATTTAATTTTTACATGATGAGCATTGTCCAAACAATTTTACCATTTATATTACTTACCTGTTTTAATATAATTATTACTTATTTAACTCATAAACGACTTTACCAAGCTTCTCATGGTACTGAGTTATACACGGCGGAATATACTGCAATGATTACACACGGTATATTTCCTCTTCTTAAATAGTTGAAATTCGACAAAGGAATTTAAAATTATTAAAAGATAAATTAAACTATCATTTTTTTTTTTTTCTTTATGGCTATTATCAAATTGTTATTTCACTCCAAAGAATGTATAATCTATCAAATTGCCAAAAAAAAAGGAAGTTTCAGAAACAGAAAATCGTAAAAGCTGTCAAGACCTGAAATATGCTACTCGTACAATGGTTGCGATTGTATTTACTTATTTAACCTGCAATGTTTTCTCAGTTTTTATGTCGGTGATGGAAAATATTTTTCCGGAAAGTTCATTGCTTATTGACAAAGACGGCTCAAGGTAGTTTTTAAGCTTCATCTAAATGATAAGAATTCTTATTTCTTTTTAGACTACATTTGTGCACTAAATAATAATTATCATCAATAAAAGGATGCATAAAAGGATTCATATAAGATTCCATTAAATTTTCCTTCAATTTTTGCGAAATGAAATTTGATAAATTTTAAATTTATTATGGACTATTGATTGGTGCCACTAAAACCACATAAAATTGCTACTGTGACAGTCAAATTATTTCTTATTGAAAAGATGGAAAAAACGTAAGAACGAATCAAATTCCAATTTAAAAGTAAATATTTGCATTTCCGACGAAGTATAAAGGCATCCTTCTTCAATTTTTTGTTAATTAAAAACAATTTTGCAGTACAAAGTTTTACACAATATCAGCTGATTTGGTAAGTATTTTGGTAGTACTGAACAGTTTATTACGAATGGTTGTTCATATGATAAGCAATCCACGATTTCGAAGACGATTCAGACTCTTAATAATTAAATCCAGGTTTATCTGACCCCTTTCTTATTTGCATAGCAGATGCTCAAGGAAATAAAGTACCAATGCAATTATAACTTAATTTTAGTCGAATGATCGACTAAAATGTCATACCGTCATATAGGAAAGATGTGAAAAAAAAAAAAAAGCCGTGTTATAAATAACAAGTCATGTTTAAAAATAATTATCTTTTTGATATGCATGCTGACCCAATAGGGAGTGAGATACTTGATGTTTCGATGAAACTAGCATAATCTAATTTGTTCTTAGAATAATCAAAGAATGCTATTTTAAAGAATTTGTCAGTTGTTGTTCAGAAAGGAACGCTTATTTGTAAAAAACAAATTGAAAAGCGAATACTCAGATAAAGTTAATGATTAGATATCACATGGTGATTAGCAGTAGCGTTATGCTTGAGTTTCAAACAATAGTTGGCTCAGAGTTTTGCAGATTAAATGATTAAATGCTGATAAAAGAAAGATAATCACTATAAATAGATCTGATTGATACCTTAACAATTGACATCGAACATAAAGTTCTTACTAATTAGTATGTGCTGCAAGAAAATTTAACCATTTTAGGAATTCTTAGGAAGAATAAATAAAAGCAAAATTAGTTGCATTTAATTTAATGGAAAACATATAAAACAATGATGAAGTGCAACAACAAATTAATCAAATTTCAATGTTAATAAAAATTTAAAAAACAAAAAATTTTTATTAGAAGCAAAATAGGTGACAATAAAACAAAAACAAAACTGTAATTAGCATTAGCATAGCTAAGCATCATGGTTAAACATGTTTGCAACCATAATTAAAGTAATTACACTGGACTAATGTAATTAAACATACGAAATTTATGAAAGACTAGCTGATTTGGCTAAGTTGTGCTTATGTCTTACTAGCCATAAAGTATATCACACTGTTGGTCCCTAAAATGCTCTTAGATTTTTCGACAAAATTTGTTTCCCCAAGTAATCTACGTTTTCTTCAGAATTGCCTAAAATTTCATTTCAGTTTTAGAAAATTATTGTTACGATGATCGTTTTGCATTTTACTAGCAACCGTATATGATATGGTTTCATTGTTGTGCCTCTTCTTATTATTTTCTTGTATTTCTTCAACCAATAATAAAAATTTATCGAATCACTACGGTACATCGCTTTACCGTAACCACAAGATGATTCTCTGATTGGTCTACGATAATTCTATGCTCAAAGGAAGAAATAAGAACAAAATCATGGGGGTAAGGGGGGGGGGAAATAATTAACAGTGCATTAATGAGTAAGCAGCAAATCTGTTTTACAAGACAATGCTAAAAAAGCTTCAAATAGGTTTTCGCTGACATTTTTAGGCCTTAAAATACTGTAAAAGGTTTTAAGTGGCCAAATTAACGTTAATTATTTTGTACCGTTAAAAGAACGCATTAATTGATAATTAATCTAGGGAGAATTTAATTAACATAAAGCTCTGAGGCAAGAAAAATGACAAATATTCAGTTTCTTAATCGCAGTAGTACTTCGACATAATGAATTGCTAAATTAGAATTTACCTGTCCGTTGGCGTAGATTTATTGCTGGCATTAACATAAATTAAATTATGATATTAAGCCGGCATGAATCTGAATTAATTAATGAAAAGGTAGAAATTAGTGCATTCTACGTATTGTACAAATAAAAAAAAAATTCAAACTTCTTATTTTTGGAAATGCAAATGCAACTTTTCTTCCGAGGTCTCTGTGACTAAAAGTCGGTGTGAAATTTATTTTTATTAATTTAATGATTAGTTAACACGGATTTTGAAAAATTAGTGTTATTGCTATCGTTCCTGGCGAATGACTTGACGTGATGTGAATTTGACAAAAATTGAACATTCTGAGAATGAAATTTAAATATTTCAGTGGGAATAAAATTTGAAACATTAGAATTTTCTTGGCTGAGATTGAAATTTTTTATTTTTATTTTTATACATACATTGATTTTTACTAAAAATCACTTCTATTTCAAAAAAAATTTAACAAAATTATGTTTTCATTTAAAGAAAACTTTTTTGATTTAAGGAATATATGAAAAAAAAATCACTAGAATTAGCAGTAAAATGAAAAATATTCATAGTTTGATCAAATTTGAACTTTTTATGCAATTGTGTCATCGACTCGTCTGCGCAGAGCCGAATTTTTAAAATAGGTGAAGTCATCCTGACTCCAGCCGTCACTTCATCCTGATGCGTAACATTCTTAAAAGTGTTGAATAATGAAAAAATACGCCATTACCAGGACGAAGAAGACGCCAATCACGTAAGCAAAAACGTGAAGTTCTACTGAAAGCACTACCAAAAACAAGGTGTATGCACTGTGTTGGTTGAATATTTCAGAACTGCTGTGAATTGACGTATGTATACGTCAATCTTCATATCGGAATCACTATAGTTTATCACTGTTTTTGATAAGCAGCGAAGAATCGAATCGTTAAGGGAAGTGTTCGTGAGCAGCAGCAATGTCTTATCATCACGTTACGTGAATGCTACGTGTATGCTAATGTAATTTGACCTACTACAAAAGGAAATGGAAATGGGACCCTTTTGGTGAACATGGAAAGTATTGGAAAAATGAAATAAAATTATGCAGACAGAAAAGGAGTCGAAAAATAGAATTGATAGCAATGTTGAGTTTCACGATAGAAGAGCAATAAAAAGACTCGGTATGATGGAAGTGCTATTTCTGTAAACACAGAGGTCACTTCAAAGTAGAAAATTACCTTGACTCATCTGGTGGCCAGTGGTCAGTAGTTAAGATCACTGGTCAGTTGGTCAGCTCGTAAGTTTGTTTATGCATCATTCGTAACTGATTCGCTGAGTTGTTCGCGTCTGCTCATATTTCAATTGAATGTAGTGTTTTATTTCTTCAAAAATTTCGCTTTTACTTCAAAACTTCGCTGCATAAAATTTCAAAATGATTTATTTATTTTTCAAGTTTTCAAATATTTGTCATATTCCAATCTAATCGAAAATGTTCCTTTTCGATGTTCTATCTTTATTTATTTACTATTTAGCAGGAACACATAATGCTAAAATTCATCATTTTTTCCATTTGTTTTTTTTTTTTCGAATGCTTTCTTTTAATCAATTTTATCAAGCGGCAGTATCACCACTATCTCTTTTAATTTCCACTAATTAATTAGGATTTACACTAAACGTGAAGGAATTCGTTATAATAGGCTAAAAAATATGTGCTAGAACAGAATTTTTCATTTTATATTGGAATGAAAATTTCATGAAGTTAAATTTCGATTGTTAGTTACTATATTACTAGAAAAAGAAGAACAGAAAAATTTCGTCATTTTTCGTTTTTCTTTTTACTTCCTTCGATTATAATATTTTACTGTTTTCTATTAATAGATTATTACCTTTTTTGTTTTCAGATCACTACTGCGTGTATGTTTTTTTAATAATCAAAAATGTTCCGCAACTGGAAATTTCATTTGCTAATTGCTACACTAAGCATATTAGCATGCTCAAATTTGCTACCTGAGGCTTGCATGCCAAATGGTGAATTTATAGCAAAATTTATGGGTATGCAAATGCCTTGTATGGATCTGCGAAAGAAAAAAATTCGAGTTGGCCGAAATCCAATCCGTCTTGTGGAAATTGACGACTATGGTCCTCATGAAGGTAAGTTAAGTCAATTTCAATCAATAATTCCTTTAAGCTAAATCTAAAATTTCATTAATAATTAATTTGACCGCAAAATGATTCCGAAAAAAATTCTAATTTTGAAATAAAAAACTTGAAATCAAGCAGTAAATTAGCACTAAAGTTAATATGAGCACTTCAATTTTCTCGTCTTTTTTTTTTTTGTTTTTTCGGAGACATCGAAGTCTAAAATTAAAATGGTTTTACAGTCACTAAACTTGCAAATACCGTTAATTAACGAAGAGAACTTTTTATAGAAAAATGATTTGCAAAAACCTTGAGAGGTAGAAAAAAATTGAAATTGAAATAAAATCTTATCAAATAATTGTCTATGACTTTTTACAGAGTGCTCGAGAGACAAAGAATGTGTTCGAAAGCAGAAATGTAAAGATGGATGTTGTTCATGATGAGATATTTTTACCTTACCTGTTTTTCTTTGCTTAATTTTTGGTTAAATTTTTTTAACATCTCCCATTGACTGATTGAGATTCAACACTTCAAGGAAGTCGTATTTGACGTAAATATCGAGAATGAATAAAATAAATTTAGTTTGAACTAACATTAGCGTTTCATTTAACGCTCACTAGAAGCGTTACAGTTGTCATAAGTAAACAACATGTACGAAATAAGTAACTAATAACTTATATGGAATAATCAGAACGCCGGTCCATCTCATTTCATCAATTCTTGTTTGAAAAGAAAAAGTTGGATTTTAAGAATATAGTCCAAACTACAAAGATTATTCTTTGGATCCAATTTTAATTCAACTAGAACCAATGAAAGTTTGGAAAAAAAACACGGCTTTAATCAGTCATTGTAACAAATAAGCATTACTTTACCGAGACTTGTACGCTTTCCAGTTGTGTTGCATTAAACACGTTCAACCATTTATCTAAAGCCAACAACTGATAATTTAACCGATAATCACTTGTAATTTGTGTGATTATTTTGCATTTCTCGCTCTAAATCAGTAAATGAAGCACATTGGAATGCTTTCACAGTTAACAACTTTCAGACACCAGCGTTTTCACTATGGGAAATAACGGGAAAACCATCACGACATTAAAATTGTGCTGTTTTGTTGCTTCAGGTGAAATAACCGAGAATGATTAATGTACTGATATAACTCAATCCCCACAATATTAGTTTAATGATGGCTAGTCTTTTAGTTTTGATGACATGTAACAAGTTTCAGTCCTGATTTACTGAATTCTACCTAGGAATTATTTTTGTCACAAGCAACGAATTTATTTTGTCCAAAAGTTCAAATATTTGAAAATGAGCAATTCACTGATAGCGTTTCGTTCTCATTACCTCTGTTTGTTAATTACTTTTTGTTAACGAAAAAAACAGTGAAAGAGTTTTTTTTGCAAAATAAAACTTTTCTTTGAAGTAATTGATAATGTTTGAAACTAAAATTTGCTAATAAAATGACTGTATTTGTCGATTTTCATTAGTTATAATAAAAGTTTGATTTCAAAGCAAGCATTTTAATCGTGTTTCACAGTGTATCTGATATAATGCCTAATTATTCACAAGTAATTAGCAATTAATAATACTGAATTCTTCTGAGTAACTGCACAGTAATTCTTGTGAGCAATTGATTATTCATAAGGAAATTAATTTTAATATCAATATTGCAGAAAGTTTGGTTACCTTGAAAATATTTGTACAACTTTTTTTTAATTTCATTCGTTCATACTCCAGAGAGATTTTAATTTAGGTTATAATTAGGTGGAGAGGGATGATGAACGCAGTATCAGGAATAAAACTTTTCTTTTACGTTTAGTCAAACCTAGACTAGAGCAAGACTTGGAGTGAACTGTTAAAGTAAACCAAAAAGGTATGATAACGTCCCAACAATACTATAACGCTGTATAGGCAGGTTGCGGGTAATTATCGTAATGACGTAAGAAATTAGATTGGAATATAGTCTATCCAAAAGTTATCACTATTCTACCGTTACGATCAGGCAAGACTTACGAAAAGGCCTCTTAAATAACGGATTGATTTGGGTGAGGCAGATTAGCATCTAATATTATTATGAAAACTTTTTACAAATTCATAAGTTATATCATATTAGAGGATTTGTGACAAGTATTTTGGCATATTTCAATGGTCCTGAAATTTCAACAAGCGAAATTGGTAGCCTTAATTCTTTTTAGATTGTTCGATATTTAGATCTTAATATTACATAAGAAATAGAACTGGTAGTAAGAAATTGGAAAAAATAGTTGACAGTTCTCTTAGAAATTGAAAATGAAACTTACTCCAACTAAGCGGTGAAAAAAATAAGTTGTGAGATTCTCGTCATAGCGGGAAATAACAGTAGTGCAGTAACTGTCTTCCTGTTGAATTTCATTTCCAAATACTAAAATTCTTCCCTTTTTTGACCTCGCTTATATTTTACCTACATCAATACCTCACGTATCAGTTAGTAATAATATACTGAAAATATCTGAATCCTTCTAATACCTTATTTCATTTATTCTAACGCGCCAGAACAGCTTAATTTTAGACTTTTCTTTCAGCATTCAGATTCTTCCACGTAATGCTTTAACCCTTCCTGACTCGTACGTTTAACAGGAGGATTATTCTGGATATGCACACCTTCTCAGCTAACATGCATTTCTGTTTCTTTTTATAGCTGGAACTTCATATTACTTTGATAAAAACCAAGACATTTGACTGGTTGATTTATTGAACTGAGAAAGAATTGGAAGATATATAAGAAATTAGGGTAAATCTGTTGAGAATTGTATATATATAAGGACTGTTCGAAAAAACCAACCTCAGTTGCCATAATTGCTTTGATGCAAAGAAGAAAGGAAATAAAAGTAGAATAGAATAAAACTATAATTAGAATGAAAAAAAAATAGAATAACAAAAAACTTTAATTTGAATTTGCTTCCGATTAGACAGATCAATCATACATGTAATATTTGCTATACTTTCAGAACAAAACTTACTTGAAATTTCTAAACTGAAAGGAAGAATTCTCAGATAAATCGATAGTGGGACCAGAAATTAATAACCAATAAGGAATTGAATTAGTGGAAGAAAGTGAAAAACTATAGTAGCAAGGAAATCTTGCTGCTCCTTTCTAGCCGTTGAAGTCAATAATAAGTAGAGTTGATAAAAAACAAAGCAATAATAAAACTAATAAAGTAATGTCTGATAAGGAACTCAAGCAGCGTTTACCAGTGATAAAGCGTCCTCTCATTGGCAGAACTGAAGAGTGTGATTTTTTTTTATGAATGTGGTATTTCTCGGAATTTTTCGTACTCTAATTTTGCTGGTTATTCTTATTCTCCATCGAGAAATCCCCCATAGCCACATATCATATTTCTTTGGATCAAAAATACACTATCATAAGATTTGCAAGTTCAACACATTACCTTTCATTTATTGCAACCAATGCTGAAGCCTTCGAAGTTTTCACTCACGCACTATCATCAAACTAGATTGTTGCTCAATAGACCACTCTTTAAAATATTGCCTGAAATCAACGAAAACAGAAAAATGAGTGAATCATCCCGATTGCCTACGGGTCAATCAAGAAAATGAAACTTTTTTTCTGCAGTAAAAGCAATCCGTTGCTATTAACTTCATCTCCGATTTTTTACTTCGTCTTTTTGAGATCTTTTTCTTTTTTTTTAACTTTATCTTTAAAGTTATATTTCTTTTGAATGAAGCACAGCCATATTTATAAAGAAAAAAGTGTCATATGAATAAAATTATTTAACATTATAATAAACAAGAAATGTTCCTGTCTAATCCTTTGACATCATAAAAAGTGTATGTTGGATAGATTCCTGCTTAAAATATGTGACAGCATTCAGAACTTTAAAACCAAATTCCTTCTAAATGAGAAATTAAGGATAGTTACTGAGCGTAACAGCAGCTTTTACACAGAGAGATACATATAATTAAGTTGTCATATATGAGTCTTTATAATTCTCCATATGAAATGTAAAGAATTTACTAATTATAATTCCTGGATTTTCCAATTGAGCAAAAAAATTGACACAAAAAGTTAGTTCACAGGTCGAAATCAAACATGCCTCATCAAATTATATTTCGTAATTTATGATTAAATTTTAAAGGCAGGAATCATTAACTGAACTAAGAGGAGCTCTATAAACGAGTGATTCATTTTAATACAAAATTTGATAATCCAAATTATATTTTTTAGCTTCCAAAATGCAATATTTAAAATGGTAAATGAAAGCGATGTAGCATTTGACAACAACTAGCACAAAATCTATTGTCAGTCGAAAAGTGGACCTGTCCTCGTAGAGAGAAATATTTGCTTCAGCCACTAACTGTTACTTATCACAGAAATGTTCGTCAGCGTTTCAAATGAATTTATGTGGATCTCGATTTTTCTTCTTCTGCGATTCGAAGCGTTTTGCGTGCAACCTCCGCTGTGCTGCTTTTCTTGCTCTGATATATATTTAGTTATTTAATTAAAACTGATCATGAAATAATCCCTCGAATAGAACACAGATTTGCAAAATGAAATTTACAAGTTTCGTGAGGCCGAATGGGTGATATGAAGTAAGTATGCTTATTTAAAACATATTCCGCTGTCCCTTCGATGTGTTTAAATTACAGGAGTGAAAGAAACGGGAAAAGGAAATAAGGAAAGGACAAAAAACAAATCACAGTGAAGTAAGAAATAAAGGTATCATTGCAGAATTCTAAACAGCAAGCGGAATTTTCAGTTAATTCGAGATTATCAAACAATGTTTGAAAAGAATAGCTCGTTAGTTAGTAAATTCATCCTGAGAATTGAAACATAAAGTGAACAATATACCTTTCATCAAGAATCTTTCTATCTTGATTTGTCGGTGGTCTACTTTCTAAAAGCTCCTTGTTGCATTCCAGTAACATGACTTGCAGCTTTTTAAAGCAGTCTTCTTGATTCTCTGCCTAAAAATAGGAAATGAGAGCAGTTTGTACGAAAAACACTCATTTCCAATACTTATCACATTAACATCAAGGAAGACATCAACAACACCCACTTGAAAATTCCTTTCCTGCCGATCATTTTGAATAATCGATAGGAATCAGTAAGATTAACCACAACACTGACAAGAACAGAACCAAAAAACTACCTGAATCCTTGATTTATCTGAAGAGACTATAACATCATCTTGGTTGTTAAGCAGTCGAGCAAAACGCCTTCGGAATATTCGGTGGATTTCCGGACTCAACCAATCTGCTTTTTTTAAATTAAACCGTATTTGACATTTTGTATTCACTGAAAAATACTCAATAATCTTTCTATTAAATGGTACTTCATCACTCACAAATTTTTTTCTCTAAACGAATGTGACACCTCAACGTGACAAAATTTAAGTACTACTAGACTGCATGTGAAAGTACTTCAGAAAGATAAATGAAAAAAGATTAAAACCAACAAAGAGACAAGTGATGATGTAAGCCTGACTTAATGAAATATATATATATATATATCCTACATCTATAATGTATTAGCATCAGTTGTTTATCATTTTAGAGTGTGCGAATTAGAAATGTCTGCATAGTTAATTATGCAGCGAAAATGAAGAAGAGAAACTTCCTCTCAAGGACTGAATAATTCTGAACAAATTATCGACTGGCTACAGTAAATTTAGTAATGCCTGAAGGTGTAACTGACCTAACTCATTCGCTAAACTCTAATAATGGATCAATTGCTGTAGCTAAAATTATGCAAGCATAAATTTTCCTCTACAAATAGCAGTTGGAATGAAATCCAGCAAGAAATTTTCCCTTCTGTGCACTTTTTTACCTCCCCAAAAAAAAAAAAAAAAAACTGATGGGCATTGAAACAAAGAAGGAAATATTCATTAGAAGAAAGTCTTCCTACTAAATATCTGAAACAATCAGAAATATAAACCAATACACACCCATATTAACGTTCTGACCACCAGGACCACTGCTTCGCACGAATCGTTTTTCAATTCTCTCTAAAAAAAAAAAAAAAAATACCTGTTAGTCATGAAATTAACGAGCAGAATCTATGACAAACAACTTAATGTGAAGCTTAAATCTGAAATAAAATTAACTTGAATGAACCAAAAGTGGTAGTGTTCCGTCTTTCGTGGATATTTTTTCTCCCTTGTTTAAAATTTCATCCTTCCCCGACTCATTTCAATTTTCGTTATCTTTTTTTATTCATAAAACATGACACACTCTTCTGGTGTACCTCATACGTATCAAACGCGTCTTTATAGCAATCGTTTCACATATGACCTTTTCTTTTGCTACTTCAAGTATTATCCAAATCATTAGATGACAACTGTTGAAGAGAAGGAAAACTTGCCAACTGGAATACATCCATCAAATTCATAACCACCATCATCCTTCTAAAAGCATTGCTTTGGAATAGGTAAAAAAAAAAAAATATTCGAGATTATCAATTATTTCAATATGTTAATACTTCACAAAACCATAGAATTAATTCACTATTGTATTCGTTAAAAGCTTGGAAGAGAAGAAAATTTAAATTTAAACAGAATTCAAAAAAATGGATTGAATCAGAGAAAAAACATACACAAGGAGAATGGTATTGCTGCTGTTGTCTGAATTGCAATGGAAGAAATTTGTTAAAGTACTGTCGGAGACGATACATCAGGAATTAACATCCATTTTTTTTTTAATCAAACACAGAAACGACTAAAATCTTAGATGCTGAAAAGTGAATTTTAATTTTCTAGCCAAACAGAGTGTAAAGGGAACGTCGACAATAATTTAGCAAAATGCTGTTGAATTACTAATTACTTTTCTCAGTCATCCTTTTTAAATCAAATATTTGCTAGGGAAGAAATCATTCTGTCAAGTTTTTATGAAAGTAGGTTGAATTTTCATTACACGCAACGAATACACTGAATATTGAAAAAATGTCATTACAGAATGATCGAAGATGCCAAGAGTATAGAACTGAAATAAAGTGGAAAATGACACTTCATTTACCGAACCAGCATCAATGAAGAAACGAATCTAATCTAGTATCAAGTAATCGAAAGTTAGAACTCAATCAGCCCAAAAGATTTAGTCATTTCATTTGAGTCGAAACATCGCACGAATCCTTTTGGATGTCAACTGACCTCTAAAAACTCTTGCGCACCTGTTACTACCTGATTTTTTATACAGTGGGTGTATTGTCTTATCGAATACTCGGAATTTGCTCATTATCAAGTGAAAGCACGATTACAAAGATATCACGATATTGCCAATGGTTGAAATACAAGGAAAAAGATTGACAAGGAGTTTGATATCTCCAAGAAAAAAAAAAAAAAAACCAGCTTCACGGTCAGCTTCGAAACGGTGTAAAAGGTAAAATTGGTAAGAAATATTTGCGTCCTTTGCGCTCATCAGCAACTCCCTTTTAAATATGCTCTTTAATAAAGTAAGACTCTTCCTTCTTGTCAAAAACATCCTAGTGTGTCAGTCCCGTAAGCATGGATGACATGAAAGTTGGGAGAACTCGGCTCATCTTGAACAAAGCGATTATCCACGAAACAACCCCGATGCTGACCATCCAAACTCTTTTGCCTAATCACTAGTTGGATTCAACAGAGCATTCAAATTTCCAAATCAAAATGCGAAAATTATTAGTTTAAGAATGCATCCTACATATTTTTAAAGCAAAATTTAAATCTTTAATCAAAATAGGTTCTACTAGAAATGCAATTTCAAGCCCTTTGATTACAATATGACAATTAGATGGTTGCATCACCATGACAAAGTGGAAATACGATATCTTTTTTTTTTTCTAAGTGACAGAATTAGGATAAAATCTAAGCACTATAATGCATATATAAATGGAAACAATACCCGCATCGAACAAGACCTGAAAAAAGAAAAAAGTGGGCAAGGAGAAAAAAGTTCAAAATCAACTTAAGTACCAGACTGGAGGAAATTAAAACGTTGGATATAACTTTTTGAAACATTAACCAGAAATTCAGTTTCTAAGCTTCGAAATGGATACACGTTTTTTCTCTTAAGTAGCAAAATCAAAGCAATTAATCCTCGCTACGTCGGCAAATTTACCAATCAATAGGACCTCCACGCCCGAATTTTAAAACATTCTGACTACTTCCTGGCCTCCAAAAACCCAATGCCTCATGTGAAAACCATGCGAATTCCCAGACTGTAAATGCCAAAATCCTCTTCCACAGAAAAAATTTGAATCTTGGATCAAAGCATTCTCCTCCGATCGAGGAATAGGGCTTTATATTTAATAAAATGAAAAGAAAATCAATCCCAGATTGATTTCTTGATTTCAAGTCAAACTCTCCAAAATGCGGAAAATTTGGAGAATCTTTAGTATCAGAAACAATTCGCCGAATCACACAGAAATCTAGATTCAAAAAAGATAACTAACTCTCAAGAAAATATGGTAAAAGTAACCCCGTTACCGACAAAGCTCTTTTAAAACAGTGTAGCATCTCGCCTTGCTATCAAACACAGTTTACGGAGCTACATCCTTTGTTATGAGTAATAGTTGTACCCAAAATCAAGGTCTAGTTGCAAAAAAAACTGGGCACCTCCAGGATTAGATCAGTAGGACATCCGCGTCTTCTTGATCAATCCTTAATCCGCACGGTTGACTTATACTTATTGTCTCTAATTTGGTAATATGCGAAAAAACGCGCACCCATGTTTCTTGAAAAAGTACAAAAGTGCATGACAAAAATAAAAAAAGATCGGCAGAAATACAATTCCACACTCTAATCGAGTGAACATAGACCATGCCACACAAAACATCAAAGGCAGCCTCTAAAAAAATGAATGAAGAGAAATGGTAAAAACTGAATTAGTAGCATAAAACGTAACTATCAGATAAATCGAAATCTTTGTAATAGTTGTCGCTCGTATCAGTCCATAGAGTAAAATAAATCATCATGAATTTTAAGTGTTTAAATGCTAAATCCCTGAGAAAACTGAAACAAGAATCAAGAAGTTGAAGAATTGCTACTGCAGCATAAGACCTAAAGGAAACAATATGTCCTAGCAGAAAAACCAATGGGAAATCGACTCAACTACTGAAAAAAATTGAGAAAAGAGAGTAGAGAGAGTTGGGAGAAACGTAGAAAATTTTATGTAAGCTCGACTATAATCATCGATGAATGACATGAGAAGGTGTAATCTTTCTCATTCAGTAACGATCTAAAGCCATCAGATAACGATAGCTTTCTTCTTCATCACACAACACAGGTTCCGCCAAGAAGCCACGTCCAAATATATTCATCATACCACTAGCCTGAAACAGCGAATGTGTAAAATACTAATTTCAACAAGATTTTAAATTACCACAAAACTCATCCGTGAAAGACCGGACAGAATCAGCTGCTCAAAAGTCTTGTGTGCATCACTGAAAACATTCATTTATAGCCAAATCATGATGTGCCCCTCTAAGTCACAAACTTTCCCCAAGAATGAAGGGCTAACAGAAATTTATTAAATATAGCGTATTTTCAGTGATATTAATCATGGATGATAATTTAAACCAAAAAAAAAGTAATTTGAAAAGGAAGCAAACGTACGTTGAAGAATTTTAAGAAGCTACCGGTGTGGGGGACTTCAGATGTTCCATGCCTATCAACATTAACAAGTGGCGGTGCATTTGGTGGCACATTTTCGATATCCAGCTTACTTGTTCCAGGAAGCATAACACATGGTGCTGATTCTGTCTTTCTGTTTGACATTTTTCCCTGAAGAAAAAAGTTTTGGATGACGATTATCCTGGTGCACTGGGGTCAATAACCATTAACAAATGCTCGAGAACGCGCAACAGTAATATGCTTTCTTCTAAATAATTGTATTTTCACATCTAGGTACTAAGTAATACACAATATCAACATGTTTTAAGGATATTCACAAAGTCTTCCTACATCTTTCATTCTATATCCTCCATATGTATATATATATATATATAAATGCTGCAAGAAGAAGTCATCGTAGATCAGCAGAGCAGGAAGATTTCAAATGAAACAATTTTCTGATAAATTAATCGTTATCAATCTTAGCAAGCAGAAATTAGTGATGCAAACAGACTCGACCCAGTTAGCAGTACTGATAATTAATCAATAAAATAAGCCAACATATCTAGTCGTAAGGAGCGAATAAAAGGAGTGAAATGGAAAACGCACAGCGTACGACTGCAATAAAACAAATACTACTCACCTGTCTTTGCTCTGAATTATTCTCCGACTCTTCTTCTTTCCCACCTTTCATCTTTGTTCGAGATTAAAATTCATCTTCAAATACTCCCATTCTCAAAGAACACAAATGTTATCACTCTCATGCACCTATCATCCCGCGAAACACTGGAGGGTTCATGCTCCACAACTCACTCATGTTAGTTCATGAACAGACCGATAAGCAGGCTCAAGCATCCACCGGGAGACGGGAGTGAAACCCCAGAAACCCGCGGTACTGTCGTCACAAACGACCGGTAACACCCGGAGGGCGGGAAGACCTCCTCAGCTGCAGACGATGGCACTGAGTGAGCACTCGGCGCACGCTTTATAAATTCCGTTCCCTGGTTAAACTCCTCCTCCTCCACCTCATCAATATCGATCTCCTCTGCGTCTCCGTCCTCTCTGCATTCTCGATTCATGATCTGTTCGCATCGATGGGAACAGTTCTCGTCTCCTGTTACAAACTATCCCCGCGGGTCCGCGGTACCATCGGTGCAAGTATCTCGGTGGTCAGAGCGAGATTACCCGGTGAAGAATGCAGTCCTGGTGAGAAGGTCCCAATGATACACGTCACAGTGACATCGTCTCTCCACTAAAATCGTCATAGCAGTAAGAGCCGAGGTATACGTCAGAGTAATGCGATCATCGATATGACTGCTTGGGCTTGTAGTTGAAGTGATTGATTTGAGGCTTCGATGATCTGACCTCCCTGAGAGCTTCAGATCCCATCCTCTCTACCGGGAACAAGCACTTGACCGCGCTGTCCACGACGAGGCATAGTTGAAAGTGACTACCCAAAGATAGGTGTGTTAGTAGTTCCTTCATTAACCTAATTAAATGGAATGCGTGGGACAGGTATGCCGTCATAGTTAACCCATTGTCTCACTTCCAGCTTGATGTTTGTTGTACGTTCCATGGATCTGTTATAAGTGTGAGAAGTGTGTTGATTACGTCACAAAATCGTTTTATTTTTGCTTTAAAAAAAAAAAAAAAAAAAAATGAAACATAAAAAAGAAAAGGAAAAACTACGAAAAATGATGAAAGTAACGCATAAGAAAAACAAGAAGGACAAAATCAGTTCAGTAGAGAAGAAACAAAAACATCAATCTTATCAGTAGAATGTTATTAACTGATAAATAGCTAAACCGTACAGTCAAATAAAACAATGAGAAATCTACACTAGCAATAAAAAAACCTCTCCCTCTTTCTCTCTCCCTCTCTCTCTCTCTTTTGTCCTTTTTGTTTAGTTAAATGTTAGTTTAAAAACTTCAAAAAGTTCAGTATTTTCATTCAATAACAAAATGAAATGCATGAAGTTGATGAAAGAAAAAAAAAAAACACTAAGCATGGGGAACTGTTCGAAAAACAACCACAGATAGAATTGGCAAAAAAAAGTGTGAAATGAATTTTTCATAATATCAAAAATTATGAAGCTAAAGAAGGAAATCTCATCAAAGCATTATATGAAATGTATTATGATAATTCTTTTTGTGTTATTACTCCTAACTACAATCATTTTTAATATACAAAAAAAAAAAAACTGTCACATCAATCTAAAAAAAAAAAAAAAAAAAAAAAAAAGGTAATCAAAAAAATCCGAAACACTTTTACAACAGGTTGGTTATAGGAACAGGAAAGAATATTCATTCGATTCGGAACACTGTTACTTTACTTTTTATATTTTGTAGAGGAAGTGAAATCAGTTGTGAATGTTGTCGAGAGAATTCTAATTATTTAATGCAGTTAGTTTTTAATATGTGTTAAATTTAATCAGTTACAGTGAAATCTATCATTCACCAATGATATTATCGTAAAACATATGATGAAAAACGAAGTAGAACGAAGAGAAGTAAACAAGTAAATAAACTTGCAAATAAATAAAAAGATAGAAATTAGGCTAAATGAACAGCTTGAAATTTCAAATAAAACTTTGTATTGTTAATGGATGGGACAATAATGAAGCGTTATTATCCAAATTTTGAAATGTAACAGCAAACATTTGACCAGGAAGAGGGAAGCCCGTAAAAAAGTGTTTGAAAATTAAAACAAAAAACACATCACTTCTTGCAGGACCAATTAATTAGCAGTGAACCAGAACTTCTCTCCGATCATTCGGTATTACATATCGAATCGAGCAGTCTTATTCGACTACTCCCTATAGCGTCCTAAATTGCCAAATCTTCGGCTCTCTCCATTTGTAATCCTATCCACAGGAAAGTAACTTGACTCGTTAATCTGCCAATAATTTGCAGGGAATAATATTACTCGAGAAAGAAAGCCACTATTAATTTAAAATCACTTAGAAACCAATAAAATCAAATTTTGCTCATTACTTTTTTTTTTTTTTTTTTTTTTATCCAATCTCTCTGTTCTTAGCGATAGCGCAAAAGATTGAGACTCTTTAAAGGATGAAAATATTTCAGGGATATTGATAAGTAACAGAACATTTCCCTACAAATAATCTTTATTTTATTGGAAATCTCATTTGTTTGTTTGGACAAGCATTTAATTCTGGTTGAAATATTTTCCACTCTGCAAAAATGTTGATAAATGCATTGTTACACATTGACAACAGATAAGTTTAACGACAATTTGAAATGATACAATACCGGAAGCATACAATCCATCGATTAAGTAGAACAATTTTAATGTGAAAGTTATGGAGATTTTGAAAATTAGAAAAACTACCTCTTCTTTCATAAACATCGCCTCTGCAGTTAACTCATTATCTTCCTTCATCGGATTTATCAGCTTGTTTATAGCACCTTACAATCAGACAGATATTTAATTATTTTGTTTTCCCTTTATCATCCCAAAACGTTGAAAAAAAAAAAAAAAAAATTATTTCCTCAAAAATTTAGAGGTACTATAAAAAAGGTGATAAATCCTAACCTTAATCAGAGTAATCCTTTGCTAAAGCGAAAAATATCGCTTATTGCTAAATTTTCGATTTCAGAAGAGAACAACTTGGAAAATAAAGTATTGCTAATTTAACTGTTCGTTTATAGTAGAGGTATTTGAGCATAACAGTGTTAATTTCGTACATTTTTTAGACTAAATTGATGAAGAGAAGTGGAAAATGTCTTAATTATTCTTCGGTAAATTTCCAGAACGAATAGAAATAAAAGCAACGAAGGATGATAAAAATCGAAAGACTACAAATAAAGAAATAGGCAGCAGTGTTCTTTGATAAGCGAAGACAAAAAAAATTTTGTGAAACAAATGAATTTCTGCATTTCAGACAGGACAGATGCTCAAATGAGAGGCTTAAAAGATACATTATGCGAATACGAAATGAACGATAAAAGAAAACATTCTCGACAACATCGGAATACATATGTTACATTATGCTTAAACTCCTTATTTGTCAATTCCAGGCAGCATTAAGGACTTTCTTGATATAAATTTCTTTTTTTTCGTTCATACTAAGGAGAATAAATTCATAGAGAAGCAATGCCATAGAGGAAACAACACAAGCATGCACAATTAGTTATTTTCATTAATGTCATTTACCTAAGAAATTTTATCAGAATAATACTATCAACCGACTCACCTTTAACTGGAAAGAATTTGTTCCTTAACAAGATTTGAAAAAAAAAAAAAAAAAAAAGTAAAGAAATGGAAAATAACATGAAACATATGACCAAAATAACAACAACATCAGCAAAAAAAAAATACAACGGAATCATAAAAATTTAGCCATTTGTCGAGAGCTTCAGTTTTCAATAAAATCTCATTTCATTCAAATCTAAAAGAAATATACTACTTATTATTATTGCTGTTTTTAGAATCCAGCCAATTCTGAAGAAAACTATAAATTCTAAAATTTCCATTTCTAGATGGAAATGAAGGAAGGGTAGAGGCAGAAAAATACAAGTACGTCATTGTGAACTTTTGGCAAATATTTTGCTTGCTGAATTTCAATATATGTTCTTTACTTTTTACTAAAAAGAATATTCCTGTTACTGTGAAGCACATGAAAAACTTACCTAAAGAAAGAGATTTAGGATTTATGACTTTTTCAAAAGTAGCGATTTCTCATTTTTTTATCAGCAATTTTTCTGCTCGTCAGCAACTAAAAATTGACATAAATATAAACTTACTGTAACAGTAAGCAGCAGAACAGATATGTTTAAGAATAATATGAGAAAGGAAAACGCTGGAAGTCTCTCTCCTAATGATTTCTTTTATGAACTATTAAACTTGGCGGTATTTCTTCATCAAGATGAGATGATAAATTACGCATGATTTCTAAAAAGAAAGGGAAGAAAACCTCAAAAGAAAAAAAAAAAAAAGAAAAGAAAAGAGAAAAGATATATGCTAAGGCGAAAATCTAATAAGAAGTGTATAGACCTGGGAAATCTTTGGGTCATATCAATCTGACCAGTATAAAGTAAAAAAATATAAGAAGCACATAATATATTGTTATTTCAGAAATCTATTACGAAGTAAAATAACTTTACATCCATCAGCGACAATATTTGTACCAGAGACATAAACTTTATTAGGTGAATCTAGTGGGTACTTGAGATGCCTTTATATCAAAGCGGGCAGCAATATCCTTCACATTTGAGGGTTTTGCTGGCAGCATCGGTTTATCTCTGCAATCCGTTATGCCGCTGTTCGCTGCCTGAAATTGAAAAGATGTTGAAAATATGTAATAACATACAAATAAATTTCCATGCTTAGGTATATGCTTGGAATAATTAATGGAAAATCGAGAAAATAATATCATCAAAAGATTAAAATAAATCCAAACGAAATCTAACAATATAGATTTTTTTAACATGAACACAAGGATGAATAATATTGGAAAAGACAAATTCTTGTAAAAAGCAAGTAAAAGCTCGCTATATCCAGCTATCTTCTTCCAGCAAAGATTTCCTCATGGTAGGTGAGGAGCTGACCAACAAATAGGTAGTATGAAATACTTTAACTAGTATAAATCTGCCATAAAGACATGTTATTACGGCAAAACAAAGGACATATAATTCGAAGCACAATCGATTTTTTCTAGTACAAATGAAGATTAGAGTATAAAGTCACCTGATGTAGGTGTAGTGGTAGTGGTGGTGGTGGCGGTGCCTGAATGGGCCGAAAACTTTCTGCTCTAGCTATTTTCGTCACCCCAGTTACGGGTGGAATACAGTACAAGGGTGAAATTTGTTCATTTAAACTAATATTGAGTTCACTGCCTTTCTCTGCATATAAAGCCTCCAAAGCTTCACTTCGTGGTCGTTGTGGCACCTACAACAGATTCAGCTGAAAAATTTATTTCTAACAAATAAAACGATAGGAGACAGAATCAAATTCAGTATTTCATTTTAAATTACCAAGGTCACATATAAAATTAATCCAAAGCATCGGAAACGACGCTGAAATAAAACTACAATACTAACAACTTATCTGCTATATCTCATTCGTTTAGAAAGAAAATTTAAAGATCAAATTTAAAAACACTTCGAAAAACAAAACCATTACTTTAGGAGGAGCTGCGGTTGGTCTCATCGAATTACGATTCAAAGTAGCAGATGGAATAACCGGTGGACTGATACTGGGTGGAATTGGTGCCCGATAGCAGGACACATGTAATGTATCTGATGCGGTATCACCCCACACTGCGTTCAGGTCAGCTACACGCATGGAGGTCATTCGTGGAGGTGGTGGTGCTTTCCGGATTGGTACCAGCAGCTTTTTAATTTTCAACGTCTTTTTTAGTTTTTCCCATATTCTGAAGCGATGTAATCATCAGGACATAAGATCAAACTTCGTGATAATTTTATTCTCGAAAAAGCCTCATTATAAAAGTAATAAAATCATTTTCTTTATTAACAGAGTGACTAGAACAGCGATGTAGGATATTTGCACTTCTGGAATAAAAATGGAATACTAAATTTGCGAACAAATGGATGAAACATACTCTCTATGAAGCCAGAAGTCTTTTTTCCGTTTCACGATAATTGAAGCGCCAAGGAATGCAACAGCAAATACCAGAAGAAGCCAAAATACCACAAAGCCTACATGTACGACGCCACCTTCGACAGCAGGACCACTATTTATCGACCCACCTGGACCAGGAATGGCACAGGCCGGCCCACCATAACCTGGGAGACAGTGGCAATTACCCATATTATTACAGATACCTGCATTATTACACGATACTGGTTCACATTTTGGTGCCATAAGTATTTTAGCAGTTCGGTTTTGACATTTCGCATCAACACACATCTGGAAAGAAGTGAATGTAACACAAAATTTTCAAATGAAATGGCAGCAAAAATTTCAAAAAAAGCCTAACTTTAGCTGTTTAGTTGAATGTCCCATTTTTCCTCAAAATATAAAATTTACCTTGTCTTGGCCACAGAATGCACCATCTGGAACCATTCCAGGATCAGGTTCTTTCCTTCCACTTACATATTTTGTCCAAACTACTCGACAGGCAACATCTTCACCATTTCTCAATCGTAAACCAGTGTATGCTGTGTAAACTGTTGACGGATCACCAAATGCAAGTTTCTCATTTTCATGGATGCAATGTAATCGACCACATTTAATATCACTAAACAAAAAAAAAAAACATTCATAGATCACCGTTTTCTTTCTTTTATATATTATAAATAAATTAGCACTTCCATTGCGCACTCCTCTATAAAAAACTATCTCGTAATCTTAATTTTTTTTTTTTTTTTTTTTTTTTTTTTTGTGGACAGATTAGCTTTAGCAGAATGGTATGCTTTTCCAAAAACCCTCCAAATATCAGCAAAGATAACGAGATAGTTATCATTCTACCCTCTGACTATGTTACTGGCATACAGCAATATCAAATGAACTTCAAAATAAATAAATAAAACCGAACTTCCTATCGCACGGAATAAAACGGCTTGTTTCGTGCAGAAACCCACAATTTCCGCCACTACTACCATACAAATTCAAATCATAACATGCACCTGCTGCATTTCTTCCAGTTGGCCCCCAAATATGTTGACACTGTGCATCACGACTTCCACAATAACCATTATAGCAATAATCCTGCAACTTATAACGATAATTTTCCTGAATGCCATTTTTTAATGGACTGAGTAGAAACCAGAAAACTAGTACATCTTATTTAACATCAAAATTCCTAGAACCAGAGCATGAATCTCTTAAAAGTGTATTATTCGAAGTTTTCTTGCACTAAACAGATTAATTTTCAAGAAATTAAACAAAGCGGTATACTGACCACGGCTACCTTCGGTTTTGAAATAATGAATGAAGCAAAAAAAAAAAAAAATGAAATTAATAACATTGGGATGATTCGGACATTCATGACCATCCTGCACAAAGAAATCTGCTGGACAGTGTTCCATTTGTCCATCACAATACTCTGGCAAATCACACTCATTGCTTGCTTGACGACATACAGTTGTAGCCGGCAGAATTTGACAACTATTCAAATCACAACATTCACCACTAGCACAGACAGCTGTTTCGGCCAATTGACATGTTGCTGGATTGCAACACTTGTTGATACAAGAACTCTATAGAAAAAATTTAGCCGAGCTTTTTTCTTTATATCAGAAATGAACTCATCTTTAGCTTTATTGCTTTAATAAACGAAATTAAAACACACTGACCTGTGTAGCCTGGTACATGAAAACAAATTATATCAGCAGTGTAAATTACTCAGCACTTAAACAAAAATTTTCCGTTTTAAAAGAGTCAGTGACAGCAAGCATACCGGTGTTCCACAGTCACATTCTTCACCAGCCTCCACAATTCCATTCCCACAACGTGCACTGCCAAATACACTCCTAGGCGAATTACGCAAACAGTAGTCTACTCCACGAGAAAAGCTGTGTTCCAAAGCACGCAAACTGCATTCTGACCAAAATGTTGGACGAATAATTCTAAAAATCCTATTCATAGAATCTAAGAATTTGGAAATTTTCATCAAATCTAAAAGACTGTTTAAAACGAATTGATTAAAGTATGCAAGGACCTTAAAAATGAACTAAATGAGATATGCGATGGACCTATGTCGATACGCTTTTAGTTAATAGTACAATACTACTCATTTTTGAAAAAAAAAAAAGACATAATCTCTCTTTCAAATATATATGCATATATAAAGAGAGATAGAAATTGGACAACTGGACTTGCTTTCGAAATATCAACAGATGGAAGAGCAAGAAACAAGCAACTTAACCCAGTAGCAGGTGACATAATACATGATTTAGCTGGACAGCGGCATTCTACTTCATCAATATCATGCTCCATCCCAAAATTATGGCCCATTTCGTGTGCAACAGTGGCAGCAACATATGCAGCTTGTTCACTGTGCTCGACATCGACACCACCCGAAAAGTCATAAGAACACATTGTACCTTTGAAAGCTTTTCCAACAACATTGTTATCAAACACAACGCCACTGAAAATAAAACAGCTAAATAAATAGCTTAAGGAAGAAGATAAACGACATGTCTTAAATTAGGAAATAAATGTAGTAAATTTCTAAACGAGTTCATATAAGATCACTAGAAAAGCGTTGTGTAACTGAAGAGTTTTCATGAAAATAAAATTAATGTGGCAAAGGACTGGGACTGTAGGGAAAAATAAGTAAACTAACGTAAGTAAATGTGCATTGTCGTGGGGATGTTCCTTTAACAATCCTTTTCGCCAGTTCAGAAAATTCCATAACGTCGCATCGGAATTTGACGTAATATCAACGAGATTACCATTCGTCCATATTTCGGCCCAAACAAGAACAACTCGAATATTGATCGGCAGGTATAACTGAACTGTGAATATAGTATTCACACCAAATTTAATAGACAAGAAATCATTATAAAACAATAATCCTATTCATTTTTAAAAAATCTCTGGCAGGTGAACAAGTTGCGGTGATTTTCTATAGTTTCGACAACAGATATCAGGTCTTACCGAATTGATATAATTAGTGATAGCGTCAAGTCTTTGCATAACTTCGGTTGTATTGCTGTGGTATTTTTCAAACTGAAACTTGGTAAATCAGATAAGAAAAATTATTCAATACTGCCTTAAAAAAATACACACAGGATGATGTATTAAGCATCTTTTAATTAAACCTTTCTTACTTTCCAGTGGCAGGAATTTATTAGGAAAAGAGAAATTAGCAGTAAAACTTAGTAAGTAAAATCTATTATTGGCTGTTTAGTAACAACTACAGATCTATTGTAATTTATTTATGAAATGTCCTTTTATAATACATCCCATTTCTCAACTATATGAAGTGATACAGCTCAGACATGAGTCTATATCTCCCAACAGAAAAATCTAAATCATATTAAACAACAGTGAGATGAAAGGTCGCTATTTATATCATCAATACATAATAGCAGAGAATCATTAATAGCATGTCTTTCATATCTGAACCGTTCAAACATGAAAATTTCCTGGCCTTCTCTGAAAATTCTGAGACATTTTTTCATTGCATTCTAGCATTCATCCTGATGTAGAGCTTTCAGTTCAAATTTTGAAAAAAAAAAAAAAAAATAGATAAGAAATATTGAAAAATCCAAAACCAATCGTGACAGTGAAAGGAAAAATGAAACATAACGACTTAAAATGTAAGGAGATAAAATAAATTAGATGTATACACAAACCAGTAATTGATCTGCAACAAGTGCCAACTCTACGTAACGCCAGCGCCCATCCAAAAACTGGCCATAATATTCAGCTGAATGAGATCCACCGATAGAGCGCTTATTTCTTGAACCCCAATCTAAAACAACCCTTCTTTTTCCTTCATTTTAAAGATTATAAAAACGAAAGCCAAGAAATGCTTAGAACGCTTACCACAGGAATGATCAGATAATGGAACGAAATAAAACGATTCATTAGATTCCGCTTCAAGCACAAATCGTCGTCCATTTATCGTGAATAACCCACTAAAGATTCGATTTACTTATTTGTAAGGAAGGCTAGTAAGCTATTTTCTCGTTCAGAATTTCAGGCTACTTGTAAATTAAAATCACAAAGCTATTCGTAGTAAGGGAAAATAGCTCAATTATACCACCAGAATGAATATGCATAGGCTTTTTTACAATGTTTAAGCACTTCCTTCAAACTTTAGAGGAAATATCTTATGATGATTTGGATTGCTACGTCTTATTTTTGCCAATAAATGATGACAATCTTCCCAAACTGCTTGGAACTTCTGAGATTTTCCATAATTACGGATGATTAAAATAGAGAAGGCATTAAATATCGCAGAAGAGTTTGAAAAATATTTCACTAGTAAAAACTTACCCAAAAAGTGATAGTGAACAAGTACTCATAGCACTATGTTCACCAGTACTACTAACACCTTCGAAATGACATGAGATGCTAGCCTGAAAAAAAGTACGTAACATCTTCACTTCTGTGGCATCAACGCCACATACCACCCGCTCCAAAAAAATAGGCTTGCTGCGCAAACAAACTTATAAAATATAATGAAATCTACAGTTAGCAATGTGATACTAGGTATACATCTCACTGCTAAGCTTCAACATAATTTTATTCGAAAATAAAACTGAACCTTCCGAGAAATTTTAGACAGCTCTCGATTCGGTTGAAAAGTAAAACGTTGACTTTCCCCAACATCATTCCGAAATTCGAGCTCAAATCTCGACTGATTTCCTTGACTGATGGATATAAGTTGATTAGCAGTCAGTCCTTGCTCACCATAATAAATATACAATAGGCAGTGAGTGTCATGATGCATTGCCCAAATTCTATTACTATAAAGGCGTCTAAAAATCTCGATAACAAATGTATAAAGTCAAAATGAAACAAATGTAATACGTTACAGCGGTAATAAGGGTTGGATAAAGAACAGTAGATGCCTGTATCTATTAAAAAAAAAAAGTGAACAGGGAAATCGATCAGATATAATTAAACAGTTTCCTAAGCATTGCTATATTTGGAGGCCACTTTTACTGCCGATAATTTATCGGCCCTTTCCTGCGTGAAACGAACAAAATGAACTTTAAACCAAACCATAATTAACCAATCTCAACTGATTTTCTTTGATAATACTAGCTGATTTTCGTTGATAATGGCTATTTAGAGTTTTACAACATAGCTAGATCATATATATTTACAATGTATCTATAAATCTCCTGCTATACATGGTACATTTCTTTTTTAAAATTCATAATTCCAATAAGATAGAAGAGAAAATTAATTCGACATATTCCAGAAATGAGTGATTACTAAAAGTTACACGAAGATTACTGAAGCAGGCAATCAATTATCGCTCATTCAGTACAAAATTCTTTATATCTAGAAACATGACACTTCGCCCTTCTGATCAAAGTTTTTTTTTCTTTTTTTTTAATCCAATTTATGCCATAGGTCTCTTTACCGCTGATGCCTTCAAATAATAAATGTTCAGGAACAAAGAGGCAACGTAAATTTGCTGCTCTCTTCATTTTCCTTTTCCTCCTCCTCCAAAGAATCATTAGCAGAACTTCTGACATTTGCGCTGAGACCTGGTTTTTCGCTCCGCGTCACAGCAAAATGAGAAAGAAATAGTCCTCAGCGAGGGATTTTTCAAGTTCCGAATAGTGGATGATTTTAAATATGAGAAAACTCTGGGCCTCAAAGTATCCATGCAAGTAACGTCACGACTATATATTTCCGTGGAAGAACCAGAAGCTTTCAACTTAGTCTCTTCTGAACCTATCATTAAATTAAATCTCCCGTATTACCTTATTTTTTCTCCATGATTTTTTTGTTTCCTCTCTATTCTTAATAATTTCAAGTGCAATGATTTTAGTATCTATTGTTGGAAATTGGTCTAACTGTTTAATTTTTTTTTACTTTCAAAATACTATACTACATTACAAGAGAGGAAAGGAAGAAATTCCGCAAATGAACAGAAAACTGAAAAGAAATGGAAGGAAATGAATGAAAAGATCAATAATTTTCTAGTTGGAAAGATGCAGAGAACATGGAAAAAAAAATGTTACCAGTTGAGATGAAAAAAAAAAAAAAAAACTGAAGAAAAAATACAAAATTTGAAAAAAGAAAGTTAAACTTCGATGGTAAATTTCAAATAAAAAAAGAAAAATGAATAGTGTTACAGAGGAATTAATAACTAATTAGGAATGATAAGTGAATCATCAACCAAAAGAAGAAATAATTGCCTGAGGCGATAAAGTGACAGACCAGTCGCTGAAGTATAGAAGCTTCCAATCAGACTCCCCTATTCTCGAAATTGTCTTACAAATTTTCTCTACCCTTCCACCTCTCCCTCTGACAGCAGTCTACTGTGACAGATGACTACGCATAGCGAAGAGTTTTTAAATTCTTAATGTATAGGGTTTCTAAAAAGAGAAAGGAATAAAATATGTCGAATTTCATATAACCGAGGAAAAATGACTGTCACAAATGAAACGATCAACAATGATTCGTAGATGAACGCAAGTCTGAGAACAACAAGCCTTTACTTGAGGACTGAAAATTAGCCGGAAAGTCAGGAAATGAAAGATTCAGCCGATAAACGGACAGTAATTCTTCAGCATTTTAAATTCCACGAAAAACAATGAAGACGAAAGTGTGACGGCCCCTCGACGTACGTGACGGGTGCACTTTGCAATTGCTTTTTCTCTTCCACTCATAGTTCGTCTGATATATCACGGGCAAGATGAAAAGAAAAACATGGATATCACGGCTTTCAAGTAAGACTGGAAAGAAGTCTTGAAAGAAAAAGTACTGCACTTGCACATTTAGCTTACAATTTGATGGAGCATGTAGTTTTCAGTAGAAGAAGTATTTTTATCCATTGTTAAAAAGCGAGATGCGAATGGAAATTTTCTATGGCCAAGGAGGGATTAGCCTTGTCTTGCTCGATGTTGACAACGATGCACTTCTCTTGTGCCCAGAGATCTAGCATCTGTTCTCATCAGCTTTCAGAATATCCAAATAGTCAGTGTTAATGGAGGCCATGGCTTCGTCAGTGTTGTAAAAACAAAAATTTACTTTGTTCCAATTAGACCTTTTATTTTGTCTGCTATTTAATTATATCCTTGTCAAGTTTTAAGTAATGAAAGGATAAAAAGAAATTGTTAACTAAAGTATTCAGAATGTGACAAAGTATAAAACTGAAAATTATACAGTTGCTATATTCCCATAATGGAGACGTCATCGTTCAAGTCATCATGATAAATTATTTATTATCAGTTAAGAACTGATAAGATAAATTCGCAGTGTTTGATTTGCCAAGACAGAAATATCATTGAATCCTTAGCCACATATTCATTTATATTTTTAATGATTCCCTAACCTTGTCCTTCTTTTAAAATTTTTCAATTTTTGTAGAATTTCAATGTTGTTTACCCTACAAACAGTCGACCATTATTCCGCAGAAAACAACAAATAACATTTTATCAGTGCTGGAGATGCATGAGGCGATATGCAAGTCGTAACAATAACCGCATAGGTGATTAGGTAATTAAAAACTAATCAATTTTACAACTAACAGATTTTTTATACACAGTTGTGCTGCATAATTCCTAAATTGCACCCATTAATGCAATTAGTTTCCCAAATTTAGCATTAAATTTAAGTATTCAGGTATATGATTCAGTCATTCATTTTTTTTTGCGAGTATAAATGTGGAAAGATTTTTTCTTCTCTAATTTTAGCACTTAAACTCATTATCTAATGGTTTTTTAACAGCGGTTTTTTTTTTTTTTTTTTTTTTTTTTTAAATCAATTTAATATTTTTAATAATAGTTTTCAGTAAATATTCTTCCCGAAATCCGGACATTTTACATTCTTTTCTTTCTCCTTATTAAGCGGATCAATTTTACTGCTTTAAATTTACAATTAGCATAGAAAATGAAATAATTACAACTGACTGGCCTAACAGCTAACAACAATAAAAAAATATCTATGTAAAACACAACATTTAATAAACAACAAAAAAATTTTAAAAACAAAATAACTTAACAATTAAACAAACAAAAAAAAAAAAAAAACAGAAATAAAAATTCGTAAAAGAAATTTTATTGATACGGAGTGATTGCAGAGCTGGAATGCATAACTCTTAATTGATGTAAAATGAAATGGTTGTTCATTTCAACATTTTCAATGTTAATTTCCATGAAATGTTGCTACTGCTTATAATGGAATCCACTGGAACGTATCATTCAGACAGTGTTGCTTAGTTTTCGATTGATTTTAGAGAAGGCTAAAGGCAAATTTGAAACTTTCAATTAAATGCATTCTTTACAGTTTTCAACTTCAAACTATATATGTCCAAAAGGACTTTGCAGATACTTTAAATGAGGAGAAGAAACTTATTTAAGATAGTTTCAAAAATGGAAATTCCACGAGTGGATCGAGTGGATACTCTGTTGTCTGCTACTGTTCGTTACAATTTAAGGTCTAATGATGGAATTGTCAACGCAATCTATTCATTACTTGACGTAAGTTGACAATAATTATCATTTTTTTTTCTCTTGCTAGTTTCTGAGTCAGGAATTCGAGCAATAATTAATTGCAGTTTTTGGATACTTGTCCTATATGTAAAAAGGTATCGTCGTCAACAACAATTGTTGGCCAATGGCCTATCACTTATATTAGTAAAAGTGTCATCATTACTATCCTGAATGACCTAAATAAATTGATCATTCGTTTGTAGACTAATCAATCTACATCATTTGTGAAATCATTTAATATGTTATTTGCTCCAGCAGCTGATTATCGATGCGCAAATATATCATGTATGAGTTATTTTAATTGAATATTTTAAATGAAACAATCAGTTTTGTGAATTAACAGTTTCAAAATAAATTAATCAATTTAAATATCGTAAAAGTCATGAAGTAGCAGTGATTGTTAGCCATTGCTGTAACAATAAAAGAAAAGTGTAAGAAATTATTAATAATAAAAAATTTAGTTGTGACGATGAAAATGGTTCACACTAGTGGAAATATGATGATACATTCTCGGAGCTGGTTTCCGGTCAATTATAGCTACAGTGAATATTTTCGACGACAAATATGAACTGCACTTCGCACCACCTTATCATATTCAATCGTAAGTCATTTTCATTGTTTTTAAATTTTAGAAAAGTTAATTTAATAATTTTCGCAAAAATTACAACAGGATCAAAGATTGAAATAAGCTAGAAAAAAAATAAGTGAATAAATAAAAATGCAAATCAATTGAGTCATATTTTTCAAATATATTTCTAAAAAATTAAGCATTAAAATCACCAATACAATCAAAAGTACACGAATGTAATGCTATATCTTTCATTTCCAATGTAATTTTGTCCCAATTTATTCAGTTCCATTGCAGTCTTGTTTCTTTGACATAAGTATATTATTTTGTCTATTATTCTCATTTATTGCCTACAGAACGATCTATTTTATCCTATTAAACTATTTCTGGTGCATGTTATTAGTTCATTCAAATTTTCAATTTTTAAATTTGAAACTTTTAGTATGTTTGGTAGCAGAGGGAAATAAAAACGATTCTCGCATTCGCTCAATCAGATACCTTCCCTTCCTGCATTAATTATATTGTTCTAACTCGAGATTCTGCTTATACCAACTTAACGCCATATGTTCGTTACATCTTACGAATTGTCAAAATCTCGCCGAAAAATCGCTTAAGTAGGACAGGACTTAAGAGAGTTCTGTCACTGGTACTAATAAGCAAGTCATTTTTTGATCAGAATTTCAAATTTTTTGAAAATATTTTCAAATGAATTTTAGAAACCATAAAAAAAGATTTTTGTTTGAAAGGAAGTTACAGAAAAATAAAGCAAAATTATATTCAGTTATCTCTCAAAAAAAGTCAATAGCTAAAGATGGAAATTATTTTTTGCAATATAATTCGAGCACTCGAAATTGTGCACTAAATAAATGGAACGAACTTAAATACTTAATGAATGAAGTAAATTTTCACGCCTATACTTAAATACTCACATGTTACTCATTTATTTAACTCAATACAACAATTGCAGCAGCCATAACATTTAGCATTACTGCCATCATTTTATCACTTCTAAGCACAGCACTTTTTAAACATACTTGCTGAAAATAGCTTCCAATACAGGCGGCAATTACGCCCGTGAAAAAAGCCAGTGATAATACTAAACCAAGAACACCTGCAAAGTATTAATCCTCTAGACATGCTTAAGAATATTCAAACTAACTGATAATTAATCAGAATAGACTTTCAATAAATACGTACTAGATGATTCATGAATGAAATTAGTGTAATTCTGATTTATGAAGAATCAAGGTATGTGGTGCGTACGATGGTCAAATTATATTTACGAGATTTGGTTTCGAATTTATTGGTAAAAACAATGAAAAAGGAATGAGGTAAATGTTTACGATATCCACTTTATTCTTCAAATTAACTTTTAACTTCAAACAAAATATTGTACAAATTTTAAGCCTTAATTCTTGACAAAAATTTCAATGGTTTTCTATTAGGTTTGAATTAAAACTTTAAGCTCACCTGTCTTACTTTTCTGGACCGGTAGTATCATATCGTATTCCTCCAGCACAGGACAATTCAAGTGAATACTAAGACAATTCCAATCATGGCAACGTTGTTTGTCTGTTTCCCAAATGATCAAACAGTCATGCTGGAAAAGTTCATCAAAAATAACTTTTAATTTTAGGAAAATTTAAGCGATTTTGGCTTCGGAAAAAAGACAAATTAAATTTCAGGATTTTTAATTTTATCCTGAAAATGGAGCTAAATTGAATTCATAAAGGTACTTGCACAAAATCCTTGCTTGCTTGCTTCAAAATTAAATTTAAAACCATTTCCACTAACCAATTTTCCATTCTTCCGAACAGTACATGCAACAGATGACTTTCCAACTGTTGTCATTTCAACAGTATGACAAACAGCATCAACAGGTGTGCAAGAGGGTTTCAGGTTAACACCATTACCTCTGCTGCTGTCATCTGCTCCCGTGGTTCTGTTGTCGTTGAAGAAGAAGCAATTCCGTGAGCTGTCTGAAATTCTCCATCTTATCAATTTATCATTTAAATTGCTAGAATTTTCTATTAATCGGTGTATTTCCATTGTATTTTAAACAGTTATAAAAATTTTTTGAATTCGGAATAACCTTCTGGAGCAGGAAGTGACAAAAGCGGCGGATGTGGTACTGCTTTTTCGGGAATAATATTTTCTTCGTCATCAATTACATCGTTATCACTGATAATATCATTATCCATTTTATTTGCAACAGGACAAGATACTGTCACCGAATGGCAATCTCCTTCTTCTGAACATTTTTCCTTCATTAACGGGACATTTCCAGTTACAATACACGATACCTGTAGTTAATTAATTGGACTGATTAGAGGACAACTCATTTATTTTCAGCAATATTTCCTTATTTCACTTTACCTGTTATTTATTATTTGCATTCATCATTTATCTAGCAGTTATTTTTCAATTATAAATGCACCTGTTATTGCTCGCAGCTTTAAGTTCCTACCTTCTTATTCATTTTTTGACATTTTAGTCTGTATTTAACATTTGAAAATTCTATTTTAGCAATTTTATTTATCAGGAAGGTCGAAGGGTAATGCTTTATTAATTTACTCAACATCAAGATTATCAGTTAATTATTGTTAGCTAGTAAGTTCATTCGAGTTAAAGGGCGCGAAATTGCTCGTTCTAACTTAAGTTCCTGAAAATTTATGTCTCCCAATCTAAAATCTGAAAACTTTCGTAAAAAGCGAACTTAATAACGCGGTAAATTTACCAGCGGTGTTTTGCTTCCAACATTTTCATCATCCATAACACAAACAAGTTCTGTCACATTAACAACAATCGGATTTCTCAGAAAACAGCGGAAATTTTCTGGTACACAGTCATCCAGCTGACCACGTAGCAATACTTTACCATAATTTCTACATGTCACAGATAGAATTGAGGGATTCTGAGCAATAACCGTTGTCAATGAAATGATTCCAAATATAATTTTCGCTAATTTAAGCATATTTCAGAATTGTGAATTGTAACCTTCAAAACTGTTAGCAAATGAGAAATGTTCCGAAGGCGATCGTTGCTGCGGCAAAAGTGATTCAATCAGTTTTTGTTGAGTTTTATGTTTTGGAAAGCATTCTGCTCCTTACAGAATGAGAAAATATTCGAAGAAATGAGAGAAGGCAACAGAGAAGAAAGGAAGAAAACATTTCTACAATATCTTCTTTGTTTCAACTTTCTGATATTTTTTCAGTCACCAACTTGCTCAGTTGCGCTACTTACTTCGCTGCAATGCTAACAACATTAATGCTAAGGGATGAAACAGACAAGAAGCGCACTTGACCTCCTGATGAAAAAGGAATGTGAATAAGGAATGAAATAATTCGGCAGCTCCTGAATAGTTTGAGGAGCAATTAAATCTAATGTAATCGATCCTTAGGTTACGTTAGTGACGTGGTAATTAGAGGTGATGGTTTTATCGCCAAACTTCACGAAATCCGGAGACAATACTACCTAGGAGAACAACTGGTCAAAGACTGCTAATTCCGCCATATTCCAGTAAGAGTGAAACGTTATGTCTGAGGTTTACCGTTGATTGAGACATTTTAGACAAAAGCTTTTATTTCAGTCGTACTTGTTGACTTATCTGAGAACGCAAGAGACAACAACAATTTGCAAATAAGTAGTAACAAACAAGATTTCATTCATGGAATTGAGCGTGTTGGAGATAGATTCGACCAAGTTCTGACTATCTTCTTCGAGCATGAACTTCACTCTTAGCTTTTCCAAGTTTAAGCTTGCGCGAAATGGTTCGTCTAGCATTGATCAGCCTGACTTGCTCGTGTCATCAGTTGAACTTTCTGATTTAATGAAGCTTGATAAAGCGGTAACAGTGGTACCATAAGAAAGCAATTAGCATGAATATGGGCAAAAGTTCGCTCAGCAGCGATACATGTCGGATCAGTCAAGGTACCACGTCTGAAATCAAAGATTCAGAATATTTTGTTTTGAAATTAAAAACTGCCAATTTATCATCATCTACTAATAAGGTTTAAAAGAGCGAACAGCTATTGTTACGTAGAAACTTTTTTAAAATCTTCTTGCACTATTTAGTTTCATTACTGCTCTAAAGATTTTGCTGAAAATTCTTTGAATTTTATAAAATTAATTGGGGAAAATTCTACCGTACAAATAATAGGAAATAAAAAATTCTCGACTTTCAGTTGGCACTTTTCATTTTTTAATTCATTTTTTTTTTTTTTTTTTTACAAAATATATCTCAGCAAATTGATTTATCAAAAAAAAAAAAAATTATTTGGTATCATTTCCATGCGGGTAATTCAGTGGCCACGAATTGCACTAATTAATGCTAAATGTTGATGTAAAACTTTTTCATCAGTCTTCATATAAAATTCAAAACAACAAAAATTAATAAACTCATCAAAGATGTCATTTTCCATTTCCATTTGTGAAAAACACTTGTCGAATTGTAAATTGAAGATTTTAGTGATGTGTGATTAATTTTGTGCTATCTCCTTCTCTCCTTTTTTTCTTCACTTTGTTAATTTATAAGCCAGAAATTTTATTAAAACTTAATTAATGATTTTCAAACCTCTTGTCATAATTTTTTTTTCTCTTTTTTATCACTCATTTTACAGTTTATTAAAATGTTTTAGTTTAGGTTTCCTTCTTCTTTCATTCTATTTTGTTAGCTTCAAATTCTTTTTAAATATGCATCGTCTTATCTTTCGACAGTATAATTAATGAATGATAAAAAGAAGGAATACCTAAAATTCCTGCTGCTCTGATTGTACAGAAGGCTAGCAGCCTGTGGCGTTCTTGTCGCGGAAAAGCGATTCATAAATCCCATTTCGTTGTTTCGACGATAATTATTACCCGTCCCAATAATATCCTCCTTAAATGCTTTGCGATGCCGCTGCAAACATCGCATGCAACATATGTATTGCTTGCGACGACCGAATTAAGCGGAAGGATTTGCACTTTTTTTTTTTTTTTTTTCTGATATTATGAATTGAGAACTGGAAAATTCCCCATATGTTGAAAAGAAAATTTTACTCAAATTTTGCTAAAATTTACAAGTCATATATTGTATAGTTCCATTTAGTAAACAAAGAAAAATCGACGAAAGTGAAATAAAACCGGAAGAAAAAAGTAAGAGAAAAAGACGGAGGAAGAGTTAATTAAGAAATCTGGTCTAAATTTATTTGCATTATTGCCAAGAGATTATCGAATATTTCATAGGTACTACTTTGAAACAGCTACGATGAATAGAAAGGAAATAAAAGCGAATAGAAAGCATTAATTGCAAATTTGTAATCCAAAAAAAGTTGCATTTATTATCTTAGCATCGTATCATTTATAGCTTAAAAATCGCATTGCCATTCGAGCAAGATGAATAAAAACTTCTATTAACTTTCTTATAATTAAGCATGCTTTTTTACAACTTTATCTAGCCATGTTTTCCTGTCTTTTCCTGAACACAAATGTCAAATTAAATTTAATTTTAACATACTTTTTTGCTTGAAACATCTTAGAAGCAAGCAACAAGGAAGTTCCAAGTTAGTGACAGGAAGAATTTGAAAATTTCGTCCACAACTAAATCTAACCTTACTCATCCAGAAATACAGCAACGGATTCCAAACAATAGAAGTCATTGCTATTGCATGAACATTGAGCAATTTGAAATACATTTGCATATCCAGAAATGCTCCTGTAGTTTGTGATAAATAATAAAATTTGATGATTAATTGTTGGACGTTTAAAAAAGACTAATACCATTTTTCCAAATTTCTTTTCAAAAAAAAAAAAAAAGATGAAAAAGTAACAAATATTGTCCATTCTTTCTGTTTCACGAAAAGTTTCTAACTTATAGAAGTAAAAATCTAATTTTACTACTGAAATTTTCCATAGTGAATGCGCCAATATTTTGTTCATTTATTTCTTTAATTCATCTATTGCCCTAAAATATTAATAAGGACAAAATTTTAAATAAATTTTTCAAGAAATATTCTTAGTTATTTCATACGCAAATGTCATTTTTCCAAACAAAATATTTCTTTACCAATTTTGAAACATCATATCTATTTTGCTGAGGATCAGAACAATTTAGGATCCTAATTAAAAGAATTAATATTTTGACACCCGTAATTTTTGCTACTAATACATTAAAGTGGGAATTTATTTGGTTCAATAATTATTAGAGTTTCATATAACTTGTAGAAAGTAACCAAAATTATTAAACATGCAGTGTCAAAATAAAAATTTTTTATTGAAAGCGATCTTTTACACACAAATTTCTGTCTGCAGTAATAAAAATTTTCCGGAAAAAGTAAATTTACCGATTCCGAAATCTCGGAAAATATTAACAATAGTTAAGGGGAACCAAGATGCCATGAATACAACCACCATCAATATCAGCACATACATTACCCGTCGTTTTCGAACAGCTGTCTGAGCTTGCTGAGCTGCTGTTAGCATCGAATGTTGGGCTACAATCCAGTCGGCACGAACCTAAAATTAACCTAAAAAGTTTTAACAAGGACAAAAATTTATTTTCATTTAAAGACTCCCCTTAAAATATATAAAAAAGTTATTGTTTTGAAAATTTTAAGAAAAGTCCATTTTTACAAAAAATCTTTCTTTTTTTTTTTTTCAGAACATTATTTTAAAGCTTTATGATCAGTAAAAAATTTTGACAGAAATTCTTTTGAAATAAAACATGGAAATTTGAAATTTTGTAATTCAGTAATTATTTGAAGAAATTTAAGCAAAAATGTAAAACCTTTTGCAAAATTTTCCAGTAGCAAAATGTCATAATGGATACTGGAATGAGGTATTGACAAACAAGCAACATAGAGCCATAGAATAATTTAATACGATTATCAGCTGGCCAATTATACTCACCACAAAACTGTAAGATCTGATATTTCAAATTCTGAATCTTCATCAAAAATTTCTCATTGTTAACTTAGAAGATTTTGTTTGGTAATTTTTACAAACTTTAGCATTGCTAATTTGCCATTAATTTAATTAGTCTTGTTTGTGATAAGAAAGATCAGTTATGAAGATGAATATTTGCAACTACACCACTGATAACATTTATGACTTCTTAGACAAGTGTGGATGTGGACATTCTTATTTGCATCAGATAAGGAATCGTTTGTATCAGATGTCATAACCTTGTGATTTTAACACAAAATATATACGTTTTAACTTACATAACCACAAAGTGTTGTGTTTTCAAGCGCTAATGGTTGCAACCGTTGGGTGACAAACAGTGGTGACGAGACAGTAGCAGAAGTAAGCCAAGATATGGCCATTAATGAATAGGCATGATATGTTGTCCAGGGCTCTCTGGTCGGCATCACAATGCTACGATACCGATCAACAGCAATAAAGCATAAGCAGTAACTTGAGATTAAAACTGAAATTTCTTAGCAATTAAGAAATTCATTAACTATCAAAGAATAGATGCTAAAAGGCGAGTCAAAAATGTTGCTTCTTGTTTTTAGCCTACGATGATCACTCTATTTCGGAAAATCATCCCTCAAAAGCTCTCTCTTTCAATATCAATAGAAAAAAACTTTTTTTTTTTCCTGTTAAATTTCCAGAAAAAAAAAAAAAAAAGGCGCAAATGTCAATTAGACTTGCCAGAAATTCCTTGACATAATGGAACTAATTTGCATAAAAGTGAACCAAATAACCAACGTTTTACGAATGCTAACACAGGCGTTATTGGAAGAGCTGTTATACACAGTAACTGCAAAATGTAACTATAAATTACTTATGAAGCAATTTAATGAACATTTAAGATTCAGTTGGCTTCCAGTCATAACGGATGGATGCTAGTACACTTGTAAAAATTCACATCTTTCACACTTTCGTCGTTTGTCCTCAACACTCACTCTCGAAATCATAATTTGACGTTGCTGCTAGTGTCAGAAAATTGCCTCACGCAAAACTACCAGGCGTGACATTCATCTACGTAGAATGGATTATTTCTTCGCTATTGTTTTATATCAAAAATTTAAAAAAAAAAAATTAAAATTCATGCTAGTGTAGATAATACTGATCAGATTTTTCACTCTAAAAGCAAATTTCCTGATATTCCACTTGATAATAAACTTATATCCTTTTTTCTGTAGGTGTTTCGTGATAAGTTGTCTGATAATTTCGACAAATCGAGTCTTACTAGTTAGTGCGTCTAGTATCTTCTAATCCTGTTTCAAAATTTGAAATATATGTATTTCCACTTTTATTTCTACAGTTAACTGTAATGTCCAAATCCTTTTTTTTTTTTTTTTTTATTAAAATTAGCATTTTAAAATAAAGATAAATTAGCATTTTTGCTACTTGCTCATTATCATTTTAAGAGGACTTATATAACATTAAAGGATTTCTATGAAAAACAATCCTAATTGCTTGAAGATTTACCCTTTACATCTCGCAGCAATATTTGTTTACAATATCAACAAAAGTTGAGTTTGAAGACAAAAAAATGGTCCTTTTAAAAAAATTTTCTGAGAAAAAAAAGACCGCGATTAAGAGAAAACAATTGAACAATGTCTATTTTAGGAGCTCCTTAGGGATAAATTCGTCCTATCATCATTATCAGTTACAATGAAGCATTATCAAACAGTTCATAAAATATCATAATAATTGTTCCATTGGGAACAAAATGGTTTACAATCTTCAATTAAACTCAATCACTGAAATTTAAACATTTATTTGCTTTTTCTTCTTTTTTTTTAAAAAAAAAAAGAAAAAGAAATATCTTTGTTTACGAAATTATAGTCAAAGCTTCTATTCCATTGTGAAATAATTATGACTACTCAATCAGTTCCATTTCTAAACACCAAAAGTAAGAAATTTCAATCAACTCCCAATTATGCTATTAATTTCACAGTGATAAGACAGTAGCAACTACTTCGTAAAAGCTAACAAGCAAAAAATTATTTCATTTTTTTAATTTGATTTCGCTCTTACTAAGAAATAATCATCATCTCACTTTGCTCTCTCTCTCTCTCTCTCCCTCTCTTTCATAATTTCAATCATTCCGACGAGACTCGCATCTTTCATTGATTTTTATCATAAATTAGTGATTAAAATTACTTCGATGCGATGATTTCCCATTAATTTTTTAATAGACTCTCTTCTGATCCTTAAAAGAAAAATCTTGAACATTTTTTCCTTTCTTTTTTTCTTGTTAGATAAAATTTCACTTTTAAACAAAATCACTGAAATTTGTTTAAAAAAAAAAAAGTAGCCAAAATTGATATGCAATTCGTTTAATTAACACTATTTATAAAGTCACTTTGCACCGGAATGTTATTTTCGATTATCAGTGTTTTAATTAATGTCGATACAGTTAATGTCGAATCATAACACAATCCATTCTGAATTCAAATTTAATTGAATTTCAAAAAAAAAAATATAATTTGATATCTCGAATAGGACTGTAAATCTGACAAATTCCAGCTTAAATTTTTTACAATAGTGTTGCCAAACTATTTCATTTTTTCCTGTTTATTTATTTATTTATTCTCAATAATTATAATTACGTATGAATAAATTTCACATCTAAAAATGCTGATCACAAGTGACTGAATGAAATATGCAATGTTTATTTGTTTTCCATACAGAATTCTGCGATTTAGAAATGTGAGCTAATTTAATTCAATATCATTTGCGTCATGTTAATCATTCTAATTCATATTACTAAGTAGTAGAGTTTTAATTATTTCTCGCTTATAAGAATTAACGAGAAATCACATTATCATTTATAATTTTCGGGAAAGTAATAAAAGAATTCATGTTAGAAATTGAAGATTTTCTAATTGTTATAAATGAAATGAAGAAAAGAAAAATCAAAAATAAGCACTGTGAGAGACAGTTTAATGAAAAATAAAAGGGTATTTTTTTAGTGACAAATGTTTTGAAAAGTAAATCAAAGTATAATAGTCGTCGTGAAATTTTATATTAAATATATGCAAATTTTCTTCCCTAAAAAAAGAATTCCGGAAAAAATTTTTAAGGATTAATTTTTTTTTTTTTTTGTTAAAGAAATGAGTAGGAAATATTTAAAATACAGAACTTAATGAACAACTTTGCGATTTTTAAATCTAGCTGTCTGCTCTGGAAACGAACTTCGTAACATTTGACTCAAAGCCTTATTAGTCAATCGTTAGACAGATTTTTTTTTTTTTGAAAAGAAGTCGTTTTAATTAGCTCAAGAATAAAATCGCGAAAAATTGTCTTTTAAATAAATAAACTGTTTCCTTCAACTATTTCATATAGTCGTTTATTTTAAATTCGATTCCAAATAAATTATTTTAATTTAAACGAACATTCGCATTAATGAATTTATGGAGTAGTTTCGAGGACATTTTGAAATTATTTCATTTAAAAAAAAAAAAAAAAAGCAAAATGTTGAGAGTTTCCTGTCATCCTTTTTTGAACACAAAAATTAAACTAATTTTAGAGAAATTTTCATGCTTGAATTCTCCGTTCTTTGAAAATTAATTCCAATCCTTTCAGATCTTTCTTTCTCTCTTTGCAGTTTTTTGAGTCTTCTACCTCTGTTTTTAATTTCGCATTAAGACGGTAGATTTTATGATCGAAAATGACTTGCTTCATGAAAACTTCCCTGTTTGAAAATAAGGTCTGTAGAAAATTAAACGAAAATTTTGAATTCTAGTTTTTCATTTTTTGTATTTTATAAATAAATAAAGAAAGGAAAAAAAAAACGATAACCAAAACATTATCTTTGTTAATGATTTCTTTCTGTTAATGAACACCTTAAACACAATTCGACTAAACATAAATAACATCATAGCCATTGAAAAGTGGCATCAAGTAATAGCCTGAATATATCAAATTGAATCACTCATTTATCAGTCGAAATCATCGGTTAAATTTTGATTGACTTCAAATGAGTACCACTTACTTCTAATGACGATGATATTGGCTGACTAAGTGTCTTCCTAGCCAAGACGAAATGGATGGCTAAGTGTCCTGTCAGACGAGAAAAATGTAAAGATTCTTCCACTTAAAGCGAAGTCAAACTTAGCAAAAATTTGCGAGATGTGACTTTACAAAATTCGAACAAATTTTGACTCAAAAAGAAAAAAATTTAAATATGAATAAAGTTCAACTTTCTTATACATCTTTTTATTGGGAAAACCAAAAACTAAATGAAAAAAAATGAATAAGTAAAGGAAATGCAATTGGAAAAATCTCATAATGTAAGAAATTAATTAATGTACCTGATGAAATTAATTTAACAGGCGAAAAAGTCATTTAATTGTTTATTTTTACGGCAAATTTCTTGAATTATTTTAGATTTTAAATTTCAATCAAAATTGCTATTAAAATTTACAAACAAATTTTGTTTTCTGCATATTCTCTGAATTGCAGAAAGATGAAGCACATTGGAAGAAATTACTAACCAAATCAGAAATAGCTAAATTAATGAGGAATATATTTGGCACTGAGATTCGTTTTCGTTTTGCTAAACTTCCAATCAGTAAACCATTTCCAATTAATCCAACAACAAATATTGTTGCATAAAGTGCCGAATAAAAGAGCTGAAAATAACTGATGTGAATGCTCTGTTACATAATTGCTCAAATATAATAGTAATTAGCAATCGCAAATTATTTCTGTAATCGTTTAACTCTCCATTATGAATAATAATTTTCTTTATGCAAATTACAGCATATTTTTTTTAATTTTACAACTCTAAAATTATTTAGAATTATTTATCGATTTCAATTTTGTTCAGTTCATAGCAATTCCATGAGGAGTAAAAAAGGGATAATAAATTACTCAAATTCAATTGGCTTTCTATCCTGCAACTTTTCAGAGCTATAAAGAATGGAATTCGAAACAGTTCATAGCCCTGAGAATTCTAATTAAAAGTGATCTAAACAGCAAATAAAGTTAGAATCATTTATAACAAAGTAGAAATGCTCTCTCGAAAACTATTCCCGAGAATTTTCATTTCATAAAGTACTATTCTTTCGAGATGCTGCAATCTTTTTTTAAAACCAAAATAACTGATTAGTAATTCAAATGATGAACGAGTAATTTGCTCACTAAAATTTATTCAATTCAAAGCCTGAAGGCTGCAGGGAAAAAAAACTTTTACTCGAAAAATTATGAACCTAACCGGAAGTGCTGATTCGTACTTCAACATTTCTCCTTCACTTTTTTGTGCTTCAGGTCAATTTTAAAAAGTGTTTTAATGCTTGCTGCAATTTTCTTCTGCTAGAGCACTAATTGATAATAAAATGATAATGTTCATTAGCAAAAATTGACTCTCAGCGACATTTTCTTCTTTCCGTTTAATAATACCGAAAGAAACTGCTGCATATCCTTTTTTTTTTCAGGAAGACAATTAAATCTCTTAGAGCATTTGCAATTTGTTGAATTCATCCTGAGTATTATTTTTAAAAAATTAAACATATTTGGTGGTATTTTTGTTTACTTTCATCATTCCATTAATCGGAGAATTAAAAAATTGTTAAATTCAAAATTTTTTTCCAAGAATCGTTGGTGTAAAAAATACATTAGTTTGCTGAGGATAAAATTGGATCAAGAAGGTCAGTGAAAAATTTAAAAATTTTCGAATGATTACACTTTATAGTTATCATAGAAAATTTGCAAAATTTAAGATTTCAGTGAAGTTGACATTAGCAAGCGGAAGAACATATTTGCAATGATTAATATTTTTGTTATAACTATTAACTTAGTTAATTATTTAAATAAAAAAATCTTGTTGATCTGGAAGTTTTCCAAGTAAAACTGCGTTTAGTACTTTTCAGCCCCATGAGAAATCATTTCAATATCTGCTTTCAGATTACTTAAACAAATCGTAGCATTATTCATCTTAATGATTCTGCTTAGTGCTTAGGCACTGTGTCTAATATAGCCTTGATATGTTTGGCCTTAGGCTGATTTATATTTTCAGCTTTACAATATATGATGAATTAATTCACGAGGGAGCGAATGCTAAAAAAGGAATCAAAACAGGAGTCAAAAGGATTCAAGAATTTATGGAACACAATTCTCAGTCTTAAAATTGACAACAAAATTCAACATTTAACTTCACATTCGGGATTTTTTCGGAAATTTTTAAAATTTAAAATTACAAATTTATCACTGATAGTCTTAGAACTTCACTCCTGATTTTGTATAAAGCGGAAATTTATTTATAGTAATAAGCAACAAAGTGGTAGTGGAATATGAAAGTGTCAATAAAGGTATGCTAACTTAGATAGCTACCCAAAAAGCAATGCAATTTCCTCCAATTCCTCTCTTTTTCACAGAGAACATTTTAGTGGAAAAAGAAAGTTAAAAAGAATTTTAACATACAGACGAACACATGTTTAAATGAAATAGTGTTATAAGGGTGAAGAAATGGTAAGGAAGAATCAAAATGAATCGTTTTTATCTTAAAACTTTTTTAAAGTTCACAGTGGAAAAAAGAAAGTGCCGAGAAAGAACGGAACTAATCCTTTGTTTTTTAAGACCATAAGTGGAAATTTACTTCTGTTTCGCAAAACAAGCTTTTTTTCAGAACTTATTAAACACATCAATTTTAGCTTTAACTAAAAATTACATCGCTATTTAAACTTTCTAAAAGAATTTTGGAGCTTGAAAAATTTGGATGATTCTCGAAACCAAAAAATGTAAGTACTTAGAATTTCCACTACAAAGACTATTCATTTTTATAGCAATATCAATAAATTTCCTTTTTTTTTTTTGCCATAATAGCATAGATACAAATAAGTTCCCATTATTATCATTGCCATTCTCACTATACTTTTTATTATTATTATTATCATTGATATTGCTAATTAACTGTTTTTAATATTATTGTATGAAAAAAGGATCAATAATTCAGTTATACTAAGAGTAATTTTAATTTGACGAAGTGAGTTAAGATTTCTCAGAGGAAAAATTAAATATAAAAAAAGACGGCATTTCAAGAAAACGGAAAATTTGAAGGAACTTGTTCACATTCGTTTCCGCGGTCCATTCAAGCTTCTGAATTGTTTAAACTCTAAAAATGCATTCTTTTCATCGATTTTAATTCCTTTTTCATTATTTAATAGAATATTTTCATCCCAATATTTTCGGTCAAAAAAAAAAAAAGAAAAAAAAAGAAAATCAATTACACCACTGGAAATCGGAAATTATAAACTGGTAAGTTTTTGATCAAATTTAGGAAGTGAGTCGGTAAACAAAATGGCATTTTACATATGTTTTGGATTGGCAAAACACTGCTGTTAGAAGTGAAAAAAATTCTGACCTGTGGCGAAACATTTAAAGCTTGAAAATTAAAGATTATATGAACTGTTGGTTGAAAAGAAAGGAAACATTTCACTAATTTTGTGTTTGGGAAAAAAGTTTTAATTTATCTTTTATCACTGTACTAGGTTAGTGACAAAGAACGAACCCACGACAATTGATGTCAAGAAGTAATAAAAAAGGATGAGGAAAGATTGAAATAATTGTTTGCAAATTGGATGATAGCACGCTTTATGCCAGAATAATACATTATTGATAAATTTTTTGTGATATTCCTCGCTTCAAAAATCCATTTTGGCTATTTTAAGAAAATTTAAGATTTTTTGATTTTTTTTGAGAATTTTTTTTTTTTTTGTTTTTCTAATTTTTGAGAATTAAACAGAAAAAGAAGGCAAATAAATGTCAGGAGAAATTTAAATCAAAATTTTTCTCTTTTTGTCTTACAATAACTTTTTGGCTATTCAGTTCATCAGAAGCATATAGCTGAAATTACCGCCAATTACAGTGCCTAATTACAGTAGATGAAATCAATAAAAAATAAATTCTAAAAATTTCTGAGAATATGAAAGTTTCTTGACCCAAGAACAATGCATTTTGCTTGAAATTCCTTCAGTTAGACGTAGTGTAGAAAAAAAACACTGTTATACTGAATGGACAGAACGAAATATTCGTGAAATGATAGTTGAGTTTATTGCTGAAAACTTCTGAAATCACTTCAATGTTTAACTTTTATTCAAGATAAAAGTAAATGTACGCATCTTTGTGCAGGTTCGGTTGTGAAATCTTTCTTTCTTGCAGTCATTAATTCTTACTTTAAATGTGTAAGAATTATCAAACAGTTTCTAATTTATAAGAGAATTTCAGATGAAATTTATCAAACGAAGTTATTATTTGCGATGAAGAAATTCATACTGAATACAATTAAATAGAACTAACTTATTTGAAATGAAGCAAAAAGTTTTAACTGAAATAAAAATTTGACATATTCATTTGTTACATATGTCTCATTTCCACAAATGACTTCTCTTAAGCTCCATTGTCATCCTTATAAAAGAATCTCGACTAATTAGAACCACGAGAATTGATAATGCCAAATAAATCTGGCGAAATTATCCGGTTTCATTATTTGCTAGTTTTCGGATCCATTCAACAAATTTATCAATTGTGTATAAGAACAAAAGAATTGAAAGAAAAGAAAAGGTAGAAGGAAATGATAAAGAAGCATAATTCCGAATAATTTCTTATGCACAAATTTTGAAACAAAATATTTTCTATGCACAGCGCTTATCAAACGGATAATATTAAAATCTCATTTATATTTTAATAGCTTCGAAAAAAAACAAAACATTCAATTTTTGACTTTTTGACCTTGGATTTTTAAATATTTGTTTTCCGATTAAAAACATAAACTATTTTTGTAAACTTTTTTCAATTTCATTTGAAAGGACTCTTTGGAAACCAAAATAAAGTTTTGTTTAGAAAAAAAGCAAATAAGCCTACCTGTACATCAAGCCTTAATGTCCAATCACCAAATGCATACATAATATCATTTACATCAACGCATGATACTGTCGTTCGGCTGCTCATCAAGAAATTCCTTTCGAGCAGTACTTCAGTGAATGTCGTAGTTTCTTGCAAATTTTACAACCAATAAATGTACCAACCTGTTCAAATTATTTGTTGAAAAAATTGTCACATTCGAACTTAAAAATGATTTAGGTTAACGAGTTAGAAGTAGCACAAAACTTTTATCACTCTCGAGATCATCTCTTGTTCCTTCATATCATCTCTAATAAATGAAATATTTTATGCATTACTAGAGTATGCATGGAAAATTCTGCCAACGTCTTGATATTACTTAGTTCAAAACAGTTGACGAGATAGACTGACAACAACTAAACTGACCTCTTGGAACTTCAATTTTCAATTATCCCTATGAAGTTACTCGTTATGTTCGAAACTACTAAGTATGTTTAATTAGTGATATATAGCAATATACTGTTGACATTCCTGAGGCTTCTAAGAAATGCATATCGCTTGACGTCATTTATAGAAATTTACTTTCAAAAATGCAATAACTGATAAGATTGCATGATAATGAATGCATTTCTGAAAATCATTTCGCTGTTGTACGCATGGATTATTTGATGTGCGCCAGAATCTCTTATACTTAAAATGTCGGATTCTAGTATGAACTTCAACTGCTAAAAAAAGATATCTAAATAATTTTTAAGTGACACATAGTCATAAATTTTCAGGTTATGAATGAAAATTGCAGAAATACTCAAATAGGTAAGATTATAGGCCAAATAAAGTTACAATGATAGTTTTTAGATGAATTAGACCAAAAGCTAAATCAAGCTATTGTCAATAACTTAATGAACAAATGGTAGGAGGTTATGTATACTTTAAAGACAGCAAGTTATAAATTCTTTTACTAATTTTTCATCACAAAATTGGCTTATGATAATTTTCCGAAAACAAGAAAATGATAGATTAATTAACAGGAATCTATGGAAATGGGTTCAGTGTAACATTTAAAAGTTTTCGTCCACTTCACCAATTCTAATTATTTTCATTACGAAATCAATAATGTCAGTATTGCATATTAAAATAATTTAATATTTCATTCTTCTACTTATCTTTCTATAAGTGTTGAGAAGCTATCATAAAATGAAATGAAATTATCATTTTTTCCTAATCATTTATGTGATTAGGAAAAAAAAATAGGGCGTTTTCCTAATCATTTATATGATTAAAGGCATAATATGATGAAAAATTTTAAATATGTGGCCAAAAAATGATATGAGACCCCGCTTCTCATAGATATTTAAACATACCAATTATAAGGAGCATTGAATAAAATGTTAAATTTGGAATGAAATAGTCAGAAAATCGAACTACATGAGCGACAAGGAGGTGGAAATGCAAATTAATTGGTAATTTATAAAAGTGGAATTGAAAAAAAAACTAAAATTAAGAAATGGATAAAGCACCAATCCTTAATCTGTTCTCGAATTGCAACGTTCATTTAAGACGACATTGCTACTGAAATTAATCGTTGATGAAGCATAGATTAAGAAATTAATCGATTGATTGTTTTTTATATTCTTTTCTCCAGAAATGATGTATTCTTTTATAATTCCTTTGAAATGGAGGATGGAATTTAATTACCAGTTGAATTAGTGGGAGGAAATTGTCAATAATTTCACTTTCATTCTAAAAAAAAAGCGAAGTCCAGCAGGAACGCCCTCTGAAGTATCAATAAAGATTTATCAATAAATTGAAATCAGCATGGAAGGTAGAATGATATGAGAAAATTACGTAAATTACGGCTAGTAGAAATATGCTAGGATATTGTGACATCAGTACATGTCGTGGTACTAAAAGTGACTCACATGAGGTGCTAGATAGCACTGAAAATGACTTGGGCACCCGGTTAGATTGTTGTTGGTACTCATCAGGACCTGGGTAGGATGTCGGTGCTGAAGATCACCTGGACAGGTCGATGGTACCAACTTCTCGTATCGATAAAAGCACACATATCCGTACCTCAGGCAATAATGAGCTTCTGTGCCTCAGGGTCGGTGGCATCTGCGACATTTGTCTCCGCCTTTTCCTTCTCCACCTCCTGCAACAATCTCTTTTAAGACAGAGAGTTGCTCAATTTCTCCTCGAAGTGATGGCCAGCCAAATGCTTCCGAGGACTTGTCCCGCTACTTCTCAAATTCAGTCTCTTTTGCACATTCCTCACAGATTTTTCGATTTTATATTTCGAAATCTATCTCTTCAGTACTTAGTTACTTAATTTGATTAGTCTTAGATGATGCCAGCCAGTTAAACTGATACTGTGATAATGATAACTGAAATGATAAGAAATATGAAAGGAAATGAAAAGAAGTCATCGGTGTGCTTTTAAAAAATCGGCGACCAAATAATCTATTCTAGCTCTATCTTGTCATTTAAATAAATTGGTAAATTTGTCATTTCCAAGAAATTCAGTCTTTCTCTTGAATTCCCACCGAGAAGCTTCCAGCAGTTACATTCTGAAATTATCAATTAATTTAAATATCATAATTCTGTATGCTTGTACATATACATGGGCCTGTCTAGTTTCTGATTGTTTTA
>RCAB01000331.1:0-71549 GCA_003640385.1 Setaria digitata
AATAAGAGTAAAATTACAAAATTCGAACAAGATAAGCAAGTGATCACAGAAATCATAGAAATTTTCAATGAGTTCACTTCAACCTTTCGCATATCGATGTATTTCAAAGATGATCACATATTTCAAAACATTCTGGAAAGAAACCAAAAAAACGACGATGGCCTTGGCAATTGACGTAAAAGGATTTCACAATTTCACAAACATAAGCGAGAAAAATAGTCGCATATAAATGAACTAACTGGAACTATAAAAATACAAGATCAAGAGAAATCTTTTACGTCAGGGTTACTCATTCTTTCCTTCTTTTCTTCTTCGATACATACGATATTTTTGGTGCTTCCAGCTTGTAACCATGCATTTCACACCAGCCAAGGGGAAATATGTTTGACGATCTGAAATTAAAATTTCTCAAAGATAATTAACGAAAGTTATTAACCAGAGCCGAAAAGTTTTCCGTGATTTTATGCAAATTTTCACGAAACCTTGTTACGACTTTAGCCTGGTTTAAGCTACTGCGATTAAAGCAGTTTCCACCAAAAGAATCTCCACCTCGAAAAGTACCGAAACAGCAGTTTCCGCTTTTCCCGAGACGGCTCAGTAGTCCCGGGCTGCGACGGACGGTGTGCACAAAGAGCAGAGACGCAATCAACGTGAGCTGATGACTTACACTTCCTAGGAATTCCTCGAGTAGCTACTTCCTTAATATTGGGTATCATACATATTATACAGTACTATTTGTAGTGTTCATCACCAGTCAAAATTTTTAGTTGTTCATTTCTCAAAAACTACTCACCAGAGTGTAGTAATAAAATAAAGACTCCTGTTTTAACCATGATAAGGTGGAATTTTGAAATGGGGGCTAATGAACCTACAAAATAAAAAATCCTTCCCACGAAAATCAATAGGTCCAGTAAGGCTAATAATAACTGAACACCTGTAATCAAAAAGCTGGTCATAGCTGCTATCCCAACCATCATACTGGATTCGCAAAAGTCGTCCATGATGAGCTGCCACCGTTGCTGGACATATCAAATGCGGTTCACACATATCAGTCGCTTCCAATTTTGCTCCAATCTTAACAAATTAATATATTTTCTAGTAAAATAAAATCCATCTTATTTCGTGACTGCTTAAATTCATGGTACCATCTCTTTACGATAAAACCAAGTTTTCTATTAAAAGATATTACTTTCAGAATTTTGACATGAACAAATCTAAATTACTCTAAAAAAAACGCTTTCTGAAATCAATGTTTCCTCATTTCTCCACTTTGTAAATGCTTAAGGCTAGGTGACTATGATATAACTGTTAAAGCATTAGTAAAAAGAAACCTTAAAGTTACTTAATGCGTCATCAGTGAAGACATTGAAAAGCTCTTCGGGAGCAGCAACTGCATTGCACTGCCTCAAATAAGCATTCCAATCAAAAAATTCTAAAAAACTCTGTTTAAAAAAGAAATTCGAAGTTGAAGAGAATCAAAAATGTGGATCGAAGAGGTTACCAATTCCATAATTTAAAGTATTTATATACAAACTTACACTAGACTTGATCAACAGCATCTCCGAGAGTTTCATACTTGAAAATTAAGGGTAGATCGAGTTTTTAAAATATTGGTACTACGAAACTGCTAAGAAGCTTACCATTAGACTTGTGGAATAAAGAAAAATAATTACCAAATATTACATGGATGAAAAAATGTTTTTTCAAAATCGCTGGAGTGCAATATACACTAAGCCCAAGGGACAAAAAAAGAAAAATGAAGCTGCTTCAACGTTTCTGGCCTCTTATCTCTGCTTCTGATATTATAAGTCTAACAGAGTAATTGGAAACCTATATTCTTTGGCTGTTTCAATTTTATTCCGTATTTTTTCGCGTAACCGACAGGAAACAATAATTCTGAAGTGGAATGTATTGGCACCGAATCATCCTCCATTTCTTCACCATCGAAGCCAATCTACAAAACTGAGCATAACTTGGGAAAAATTACTGAATGAATGTGAACTTACTTCATTGCAGGAAATTTCTAAATTACGCAAACTGTGAGAGTTTATATATTCTTGTTTTGAGCTGAAGAAGTAACTAACAAGTACCAGGACTTTAAGACAAAATGCGAAAATAAAAAAAAAATTACAAATGCTTCAGGTGATCAGGACCATTTCTCAGCATATTCCAAAAAAGCAAAGCTGATAAAAGAAATGGCTAACTCTGAGAAAGCCATCATCCATAACTTCAATAACAGTTGATACTCGTAATTCCTTCCACGCATCCAGTGGATCCAACACTTCCAGCTTCATTCCCTTTTCCCAAGTAATGTGAACATCTTTAGCTTCGCGTGGAATAAACGTTTTTTCAGGGCCATCTTTTCCATGAGAGATGTTTGGTGATTTCTTAAAAATAAAACAAAATTTCTATGAAATATAACTTCTCTTAAGTTAAGCTCAGGGGGATTTTTTTTTAGCTCCCTTAAGACAGAGATGAAATTAAAACGCAATAAAACAATAATAAAACTAAAGTTTGATTCATAAAAAATATATAATAATATTGCGGCCTTAAGAACAGGAAAGAAGAAAGTGCCATATTTATATGTGAGTATGAAAATGGCAGCTTTCATCGGATTGAAATAAAAGTTTTTTGGAATAAAAATCGCAAAGATTCCTAAATCATTAAGATCTGCTTCACCAAGCATTAGAGAAGAAACTCATTCTTTGAAATAATAGGATATAACATTAGTTTCAAATTAATCCTTGAAGTTTAACGGCTGTTTGATGTCATTTAAATTTCATAAACTGTACCGATTTCAGTTCATTTGAAATTTCTTTTGCATATTTGATATATTCGTCATTCGCTCCTAAAACATATCCAACATTCAATGCCCATCCAACAGGAAATATTAGCGGTGAGTCCTGATCCATCCAGACACCTTCATTAATCTATAATAGACATGTAATTACTGGTTCTAGAGCTCTAAGAACCACAAATATTTGAAGTAAAACCATGAAATTCCATTTCTTTATTCTTCTTCAAAAACTAGAGGGTTTTACCTGGCTATCACCTCCACGATCATTTGCTGACTGATTAAGAAATACTTGGCTCACACGCACCCATATTCGAGTACCAATCACTTTCTCGACACGCGCTGGACGCACTCTTAGTGAAACTGTTGAATCTAGCAATTCCACATAATCTCCTTCCCGAAATGGATAAGAAGCTAATTAAGCTCATGAATGACGATCCAAAAGAGACAATATAACAATTCTAAATATAATCGGACTTCCTGTTCGTTAGTATACTCAGCTATAAAGCTAGAAACAAATATTTTGTATTTTCGGCTACTAAACAGTCGAAGTTTGTACTGATGACAAATTCAAAAGAAAAAAAAAGACTGATGTACCCAAACTAGCATTCTCGAAGTGGACCTGGTTAAAGAGGAAGAAAACGATCCTGTTTCTTTACCTTTTTCGCAAAAAAAAAAAAACTGACTTCTTCATACAAACCTTGAATTTACATAGACTCATTTTTCGAATTTGAATTTCTGGCCAGTTAATGGCAATAGTTCTGTAAGCATGAATCTGACAAAGAATGTATTGTGGCCAATTTGACTGTCGTTTATGAATTGCTTCTGGTGGTACCAAAGCGCGAGTTTCAGCCTTTTCTGCGCAATATCCTGAAATAACCTATGAAATATAAAAATTATGATAAAGGTTGATTAGAAAAGGTTAATTAAGGAACAGTGAGGATCGAAGAATTTTTTACTGGCGGTAAAAGTAAAAATTCTTCTCGTTACCTTAAAGATTTTCCGAAAATCATTCATTCTTCATTCATTATAACTGTATCAAATTTTATTTTATTTTTTATTCATCCAGTAAAGACTACGACAATATTATCGTATGTTTACTAATTTTTCAGCCATCACACCACCTTTGTTACAAATCAGAAAACAAAGAAGCTTGAAAAGTGAATATGCAGGCATTTTAAACCTTTTCAACTGCGAAACAAAGATGTGCGATTACTTTCATCCTGGAATATAATGTGTTGCAATAAATTCAGAACTACTCATTCGTTTGCTTACTATTTTTATTTCACTAACTATTGGTAGTTTTGGAGAATTAAATCTTTATATTACCGTAAGGAAGTTAGTCTTTCAATCTAATCTTCCTTTTGGCAATTTTTCATTATGAAATAAAATAAAATATTAGGAAAAAAAAAATGAAAGACTAAGTAGAGGTCAGAGAGAAAAAAGAGATTTGAAAGATTATACATTCAGTTACTTGAAACTGTCATTTCATGTTGCTCGACATACCCCCTTTGTTTCTCTTATTAGCTAAACAAGAAATACACTAGGGATAAAGGCAATGAACACAGCGTATCGGAAGGACTTATCAGAACGACAAATTAAATCAGAATTTGAGCTTTATTCTTAGAAAGATGGATTTATGAAGGATTTAATATCAGTAAAAAGTTAGAAAAATAAGAAAAAAAGAATTAAAAAAGGTTGTAAAACAATTCACCGACAGGTCTGATATCACTAGAACCAATACTGACCCAAAAATCATATGCATTATCGCCTACTTCATCCATTCCTTCATACCGAAGCAGTAGACGATAACCCGCGACCTGGAATTATGTAACTATTTCAAAAGAGACAATCTAAACAACAAAAACAAAGTAGTTTGTAAACTGATGTTATTCGTGTTAAAATTTCAACTAAAATCCAGGAACTTGTATTACTAACCTTCATCACTCTAGCAAACCAGTACAATTTTATCGGTTCAGAATTGCAATCGTAGTCGCCAAACAGTGCTACCTCAATCTAAAATTAAATGACTATATTTCAATGTTTACAGGATAATCGCAAAATCTCTCCATTCTTGCAAAAGTGCTGAATTTAGAATTTGGAAAATAAATACCGCCTCAGCACACATACATGTTAAGTGACCTGCTAAATAATCAAAATTAGAAAAGCTGGCAGGCACATTTCTAACTCTCTGACTATCAATCTATTATACTTCACTTGAATTTTGATACCCTGCTTAATTATAATGCACAGTTTCACCACGGAATGTTCCAGGAGACTACAAAACTTTGTTCTAGAGCAAATATTGCATCAAGACTAAGACTAATTTATTTCAACAATAAAATCATCTCTATAAATACCTGGAGAATTAGAGTCAAAATATACCTTAACACTTGTATCAATGTACTTCATGTATTCCGCAAACGGTGCCTGGTAGAAGCATTCCACTGGAACAACATCAGTAGGGCAGCGTGAGTTTACACTACCAGATCGATCCAATTTGATCAGTAGCTTTTCTAAAAATTCATCCCAGCAATAGCTACCCTCAACCGGCTTCTGATCAACTACCGGCACCACCGGACGGTAGCGTACAAATTTTGCTGATGCCATCGTTCAGATCTGAAAAAGTACCATGCAACAATTGAAGCTTTTGCTTCCCCTACCCATCAAGATAACCGATATTCGATAAGTCTAAATGGTTCAGCAATCTACCCAGCAAATAAACTAGCTCATTCTTAAATATGCTTTAGAGATATGGTAGCAACTGCTGTTACACGTTTCTTCAAACTACCCAACAATGCCTGCCTCCCTGACAAATGCGCAGCACACTTAAGACCAATCACCGATGGTAACCTAACGATTAAGTAAATTACTCCTGCACAGTACACTTCCCCACCTCATCCAACCCTCAAGATCACATTCTTAAAATCTCAACTCGTTTTAAGATCATTCTTTATCAACAGATATAAATATATCGGACAATATTCAAATTTGGAAGCTGAAACAATCACCCGTCCTATAATTTATCACAAATTTTGCCAAAAGCGATAGATTAAAACAGGAAATATTTCTCCACATTGAAAACAGGAAATATTTCTCCAGCCTGAATGTTGTAAAAACAACTTCATGTTTATTCGGATAGTAATATCTTCATAAATGAAACCAAGAAAATCAATGTGAAATCACTTACAACATCGGCAGATATAGCACATCTTAAATAATTCAGTTTTAGTTCTTATTTCAGTGAATGGATTTACCAATGCTGCCGTCATTCCAGATATGTCTGCTTCATTATCCATACGATATAATTGTCAGTCCTCCTCTCCTGGATCTCTTTCAACTTCGAAAAAAAAAAAGCAAATCGAGGGAAAAAGTTTTCAATAGATGGAGGAGGAACAGAAAGTACACTGTGCATAAATAATTAAAGACAAATGATATATTCAAGTTAATCATACGCAGTTCTAAAGTTACCTAATCTCAAGTTCAATACACATGCAAAAACTCAAATAGTTAAAACTGCATTTGCAAAATTCAAATAGTCAATAGGAAGGCATAAAAACACTTGAAATCTTTGTGAAAAATTTCAACACACCGGAATATTTTAAATAAAAGTGAATAATATTTATAGAAGTACAGAGAAAAAATAAAATCACACAAGGCTGAACGGCCTTGTGTGATTTTATTTTTTATCTAATTAACAAACTTATCTAATTAACATTAAATGTTATGATCTTTTGTGTATTTATAACGATACTTTAATATCTAACTGATAAAATGTTTTTGGCAAGTAAAATCTAACAGTACGAAATATCTTTTACAGGAATAACAGAAAAATTTCTGTAACAAAAGCATGACGAAGCCATGGATTGCTTTATACGAATTAAGATTCGACAGGTTTTGCATAAAATGGATTTGTAAACATCAAGTAATACTCAAAAACTGTTATTTTGAATAATGCAAGGTACATGCGTACATAAATGCAAACTTTTATAAGCAGTGACTTATTAATTTCAGCAGAGCGCCGATGAACCGAGCGAACACAGCAACGAGCCATCTGAAAATTAATATACAATTTCTCTTGATCCACTTGTCATTTCAGGTATTAATAACAATGCTTTGATATCTAGTAAAGCTTGACTAATGGCAAGAAACACGGCCTCTCCAAAGATTACAAATCTTCATGGTAAACAATTACTGTTTACTTTACACTGAAATGCTTCCTAGACAATTAGCTGACTTTTGCTGTCATTCTTTGCAACAGAAAAATTAAAAAATAAACAAACAAATGAAACCTGAACAAAAGTGTCAGCTCTTCCTTGTGTACCCAATCGATATTCTATACTTCTCAACAAATCATTGGTTTTCAAAATTAATAACATTGCGCGTGGCATCCGCTCCAGGACTTGTGAAATTTCTGGTATCAATGTGGCAGCGTATAATTTTATTTCTCGCTGCTATAATAATCCCAATTATAAAAGTCATCAGTTTTTAACGCAAGAAGTAAAAAATTAGAAAGGATGTATTACACTGCCCCTATAACTCCTTACATTTTATGACCCCCATAAAATTTCTACATAATTTTCATACAGTATAATTAATAAAACGAAGCAGCTACAAGCAAATCTTGCCTCCTCAGAGGTAGCGCGCGATTTATCAATTCCTTGACTAATTGCATGCCACGATCTGCTCGTTATCATGCAAGCAAAAAGACCGTAAAGGTCACCAACACCCATCGACTGCGCACATTCCTGAAAATTATGAAAAAAAAAAAACTTTGAAATGTCATGCAGGAAAAATTCAGAGACAGCGCAAACTACCATACTAACCTTAACTTCATTTAAATCAGGTTTCAGTAGTGCAAGCCATAACTTCGAATATTTTATCCGGAAATCAGATTCCATTGTCTGCAGTATACGTATGGAATAAAGTAATGAGCTTGCAGTTTACTTTTGCACAGTTACGAAATAAAAAACTTGGATATCGCAATCAATGGGTCAAAAAAAGAAACCAACTGTTCTTTCGAAATTACTTCAAAGAATGCAAATGCCAGATTCACACCAGCAACCACTAAAGGAACCAGTTGATGTAATATTCAAATACCATCATTCGACTATCGAAGAAAAAACCTACCAAATAAAGTCCGTGATCCAAAAGAATAATTGAAACATGCCCATCCTTTTCTTTGTTCACCAAAACATTGCCAGGATGTGGATCGCAGTGAACATAACCATTAATGAAGATCATTTCACTAAATACTGCACCTAGTTTACGGCAAATCTGTAACGAAATATATTCGCCATGATGAATTTCAACTAAATTATTAGCAGTTATCATTTGGAAATTTTTGATTTGATTTGGAAAATGAAAAAAAAAAATTCACGATATGCATGCAGTGTGAATTAGAAAATAACTGAACAACAGAACTGCGAGAAAATAAAATGAAAGGAAATCACAACGAATGAACAAAATTAAAAAGAAATAATGAATGTGAACAAAAATAACTGGATAATGAAAGTTGTACTAAAATATCGAAGTTATGAAAATCACCAGCCATTGCAATATATCATTTAAGTACTCACATCATAGCGGTTGATACTATTTTTCGTAAAATAACTGATATCATTTATTTGGGCGCCGTCACAATATTCCATAGTGAGAACACGTTCTGTTGTATACTCTTCATATATCTTCGGAATCTGAAATATAATTGTATTGCCTATGTTCAATACCCTTTAAATAAAAACAATACAATATCATCATTATATAATGAGAAGAGTGAGAAACCTTTGAATTTCAACGTGCTACAATTCAGCGTAATAAAATGTCTTAAAAGACAGTCAGCTGAGTTCAACTGCCCAGTAATACCTTACGTGTTCATGTGTTTGTAATACATTATAAGTTTAAAAATTACCTTAAGATAGTCGAGATGTGAAAACATTTCCCTCAGTTTCTTCGCATTTGCCGCTTCAACCCTAAAATCCAATTCCCTAGGCAAATTTCGTTTCATTTCGTCCACTAACCAAAGGAAATGGAAGTCAGGAAAGAGCCTTGATGCCAACCCAGTTAGGGCCTGGAAAGAAAGATACCCTTATTTTTATCTCTTAAAAAATTTTGGTACCGTACTACTACGAACAACAAAAAGCAGTTACTTCTGTTGTAAAAAGTTTACAGAAAAAAGCACAATTTATTTATTTCCATCTGCACAAATTCCTTCACCTTTTATGAATAAAAAGGTCATGCCTCAATCGTCTTAATATCAGCCCAACTTCTAGGCTTTACATGGATATGTTGTACTTTCACAGCAACTTCTTCATTATTTTTCCGCAGCACTGCTCGATAAACCTGTGCGAGTGATGCAGAACCTCTTGGGCTAGCATTGAAATCCACAAAAATATCTTCAAGCTGAAAAATAAAGGTATAATTACATAATACCAATCTTGCCGGATATATCGCTTCAATCAGCCCGATAAGCAATAGCCATAGGTAGCACGTATAATTATCAATAATCACATCCGATCAATAATCAATAATCGGATGTGATTACTAAGCAGTAAAGGTGTAAAATTAAAATTAGTCATGTCATTACTCCAAAACGGTTGCCGAGGTGAGACACATGATTATCAGTATTCAAATCATACTCATAATATTCAGATCTTCCTATACCTTTGCATTCAGATCTTCCTCTAAAACTTGCCGTACTTCGCCCAATCTACTTTCAGGTGCTCTTGAATGCAAAACACACAAGGCATCCGTATACTCAACTGGAAGAAGATATTCTAGAGATGCCAAATGCTGTCCAACCTAAAAATATAATACATTATAAAATACAAATTTCAAAAAAAAAAAAAAATTCAAAAAAGCACGGGGGATATTTCCGGTGTTTATTTCCCAAAGGAATATTTTGTTTTTTTGCACTGATAGTTATAAAATATTGCTTGTTACAAATGATATGGTCTAATGCTATTAGACTTTTGTGTATCTAGAATTTATAATGCTCCATACAGTCAATAATGTTAATAATAACTCTGAAAATGTTACACTACAAATCAATGTCTTAGTGCTTACTTTTATATAGACACCACCGTTGCTCTTTGCTAACTTGAGCAGTTTTCTAGCACTTCTACTATGTGCTGCGCTCAATTTCTGATGATATGATACATCCGTTTTTTGACAAGTCCACATGGTCCATTTATAATCGGCTACAATACAAAGTACCTGAAAGGAAACAAAATAAAACTCCCATCATTGGTAAAAGAAAAACAATTAAATCGATTATTATTTCAAAGAAATGAAACTTATCCAAGCACATCACTCTTCTGGGAAAATGGATAAAAAACATGAAAACTGTAGCAAAAATCAGACAACTTACTAGTTGATGATTGATGATTAAGTTTTATCAATATTCTTTCGAAACCCACTAGTTGAGGGAAACAGCACGAAACATACCGTAGCACCGGCTCGGACAACACGAAAGGGTCCAAGTTGGAAGAACTGTTCTCGATCACAGAGAATCCCGATTACTGATCCACACAGAGCAATCCCGATACCGACACCCAGTTTACGTAAACGACCACTGTCTTTTACCAAAACCGGCATATTGCCCTAAAATCAGGAAGAAAACTTTCCTGTTTCACGTATCTTTTCATCTGTGATAAGATTAATCAATTGCCAAATCCCATGACACACTCTCAGGTGAGAATGAATTGTGGAGCATGTTCACCTCAGTACCCAATGAAACTCCATCTTTCGAGTACACGGAACAAACAACACACCTTGAACTACCCGAACTTCCAGCTCCTGTAGCATGACCTAACTTGTCCGCAGACTCCTGCTAAGCGTAGAGTGCAGTGCAAACATCAATCCCACCGGTGTATTGTGACGGAGGTGAGCGTAGAATGCGTGAAATTCGGGATTTCCACGTTTACTCTCTGAAAGGTTAACTTCGAGAGAACTAGGATCAATAGCATACATACGCAACTTTGACCCGAATTCGCTTCGTCGTCAGGATACGTTTTTCGGATTAGTCTATCTAGTTCAGCGATGAGAACGGATTTCGACCATCCTTTTTCTTTCTCTCGCTATTCCTCGTATCTGGCGAAGCAGAGTTACTCTCCAGTTAATGAGACTGATTAAGGAACTGATTAATTAAGTCGGCACCTAGCTTCTGCAACACATGAGGATTCTTCTTTTGAAGCCAGGCCTTGCTCTATCTTCACTTCAGTCCATAGTCTTGGATTCCTTACTTGTTCTTACCCAGAAGTTTCTTTAACAGTGCTGTGATGATGCTAATTGACTCCGACAATATCTTCATTTTCACTAATTCCCATAAACATCAATATAAAAAGAGCAAAAAATATGAATAGTTATGAAAGACATGTCCAGAAACTGGACTTGCTAGTCTGTTGTTCATTTATTTCAGCTAATTAATGGCCTTTTTGAACTAGATCTATCAGCAGTCAGCGATGGTTGTTTGTGTGAGGATAGGGATATCGTGGTAGAAGTCTTAAAATTCAATATTTCAATCTGATGATTTGAGACAAAGGGTTAAGGAATGAATGAGAGAAGTGATAATATAAAGTGATATCAGGAATAGATGAAGCAGAATCAGTTACGTAGCATTATCATTGATAAGTCAGTATTAAGTGACAGCATGAAATGACCAGCGGATAATGAAAGTGAAAAACTTACAAAATATAAATTAGCATACATTTAGAATCGAGAGAAAGGATTCCGAGAAAAAAAAAAAAGAAACGAAGCTGAACTTCAAAATCGGTGATATCATATTTTCCAGCTTGGAACTGAATCCTTCCGTCACTACAAATTTTGCTTAGAAATGAAAAAATACATTTTTCAGCTAAACCCAATAGCACTTTGATGCCGAACGAAATGTACCTCAGGAACTGTAAATACAATATCAATATAAACAACTTGTTCATTTTTTTCAAAGTTCCTCATTCCATTTTTAAAATTTACGGCAAGCAATTTCCACTTCATGTTAGTCCTGTTCCTGAAATCACAGAAGAATTCGCTGATATGAAGATGAGAATGGAGCACCAGTTTTCAGTTTCTCCGAATCTTTGTTAATCTATATTCTGAAGATTAAACTAAACAGTGAAGTGTTTCGTGACTGATAATACGTGACTTGTACTTTAAATAGGGCATTTTTTTTTTCCAACCGAAAATGTCTCTTTATTACTTTACATTTCTAATGCATTCATTCATTCCAAACACCGTTAAAATCCATCTATGCAGCGGATGGATTTACAGCGAATCTTCTGCTGTTGTAGCTGCTCATATTGCTCTTCCACAATTTTCAGTTTTTCTTCAAACTTCTGAAATTGCAAACTGATCAGTGAATGAGTGCGGAATGTTGGGGCATAGAATCGGAATGACTGATTTCAGAACGATACCAAATATTTATCATTAAGAGAGTTGCAGGTTGCTTTCAGTTTACGATTTGCTGAGCGAAAATTCCTGATAACATTATCATTGTATTTTTTTTTCTTCCAGTCAAACTTCCTATGACTGTCAGCCAGATTTTTTAGGAATGTCTCCATCACAACACTTTTACAATCCAATTCTTCCTCAATTCTTTCAAGATCACACTGCTTATAATCAATGTTTGCAATTATATCGCCCATATTTTCAATGCGGCTCACCAAACTATTATCAACTCTCTGAAACTTCCACAGCTTTACTAGTAATCATGTAGCGTTATCAAATGCTTTCTCTCTCCATCACTTCATCTGCAAAAGTCAAACTTGAATTGTTCTAGGCTATGATAGGCATGATAAGCTAGTTCGAATCAAGTCTTACTTCCATTTCTCATACCTCTTCCGTATTTTCTAAATAGCCTCGTATCTTCCAAATATTCTCAGCCAGTTCAGCCTTTTGTCTCTTCTTGAACTCTTTCAGCAATGAGTAAACTTCTGCGCTAAATGTCCTCTTGAAATCCTGAAATAACTACCGTACCACTCAAAGACATTCAGCATCATCAGGCTAATTCTACCTTACTCATCTACAAATCATCTGTTTCAAAATTTTTCTCCTTTTCAGTTCACTAACTTCCATCCTCGTTATCAACTTACTAGACTGATACAACTAACGGAATATTACCGTTAAGGCTGCTATTTTCCGATCCTTACTGGATCCTTCCCGAATTTCACTCACGGATTCCATCTGCTGAAATATTACAGCACAATTTATTTCTATTTTTCAAATTGTTTCTTCATCACTGCCTACTCTTTACACTGCAAAGAGTGATTAGCAAACCTCATTATCATTTACGGTTTTGACATCGATAAAAACTGGAACTCGTTCAGCTAGAGAACGAAAATGTGGATCATCCTCCAGGATCGTCTTCACGGCTGCCTCGAAACTGTCCAAAGCAAACTGTATGTTACTTCTACCTATCCAGGCTAGATGCGAACTAGTTGCTTCAGCTTTAAACTTCTTTAGCAGCTTATCAAGCTTCTTCTCTAGCTGATGATGAAAACTGCCTAACTGAAGTGCTTGAAGTTTCGCATTCACAAGAAATTCATCAGCCTTCTCGAGATGATCATGAAGTTGCACATTATCTTCACACGTCTTTTTGAGCATCAGTTCCAGCTGTGATTCCATTGACTGACTCGATCGGTACAACACTTCCTTTGCCATTCGGTTCAATTCTACGGAACGGATTATTTCATTCTTTTGCTCATCGAGCAGTTTGGAAGACTTGCTTCTTATATCCTTAAGTGAGCATCACTTTCGATAGTTTCAACTGATTTGGAAACGAATGAAACTAATTTCATCTAATTTTCTCCCTCTCTCATTTCATTCTAGTCTCAGTCCTGAAATTGATCAGATCCTCCTAAACATTAACGTCCTTCTTTGTTTCCAGAAACTAACCTGTATTATGGATAAGAAGTACAAATTCTCCTTCTCCACCTTTTCTGCCACTCCTTCTAAATCACCGATCCTCATATTCGTTTTTAGTAGCTGCAATTCCGACCAGTTACTATTCAGTTCCTGCTAATGGATTTCTCCGATAAAAGAGTGACTACCTCTTGCTTCAACTTCTCCCTCTCAATGCAGTCTTGTTCCTTTCTGCTTTCGTGATCATCGATATGAATGGCCATATCTTCCTGGAGCACCTCAACTTGCTCCTCAAGCTCTTCCTGTAAAATCATCAATTTCCATCTAGAGAGATGCTCCGATCCCAAAACTACTGCTTCCTCTTCCCCCACTACTTGCAAATATCAATCAGCATTATCGGTTGATAACTTACACAATAAGTTTGCCACCAATTCTCATCTTTAAATTCCTGATCTGTTTGAGTGGCGCTTGAACATCTGCTTGCTTTGCTCTGAAAGAATCATCAAGGTTGAACGGGATGAGTGAGGATAAAAAAAAACACTCGTACATTGTAACAACAGGTAGCACTTACAGTAGCCCATCTACAGTAACATGCTACATCCATCGTAATTCAAAGAACAACTTTTGCATTCAAATTAATTATTCTTTCTCATTTATAATCATTTAGTAATATTGATATCGGAAATTTTACCGTCACTAAGCTTTCAGTAACTTCTACATCTGCTTCAAGACATTGTCTGTACTTCGTTTTTAAATCTCTCATCTGAAAATAATGGGGAAAAAGCTGAAGTTTAACATACTGTGAAGACTCAAATATAAATCAGTGCTGCTGAGAAGAATGAAATTATAACCCTCGCAGTAAGAATCTTCAACTCAGACTGTATCACTTTGCAGCCCTGACAGTGATAGTTCTGCGTTTGTTCCTCAACTATCCTTTCTTCGTTTGCTGAAATTCGAGTTTGTATTAATTAGAAGTTTGTGTTGTAATTAATCGGCTGCAGTAAGAGCTACTAAATTACTTTCTGTTCAGAGAGGACACGAAAACTGACTCACAAATTCAATCCGTAATCTCCGAAGGTGACAGGAAGAAGGGAACAAAATATAGAAGCGAAAAGTGTCATTTAATTTTTTGGATTTCTTCAACTTTTTTCACTTACCTTCACCTTCTGAATGCACAAATTGCGTACTACCATCGATGATCGGAGCCTTTTCCATTTCCGTTTTTGATGAGGAATCATTTCTCATCTTGCCAGACGAATCTTTCCTTCTATCCGTCGAAAATTCTCCCACATCCTTCAACATTTCATCTTCAGATCTCCCAAACGTCATTCCAATCTATCCATTATTAAATTTTTAACGAAAAGATCTCCTCTTTGTACCAACCAATACCAACAATACTTTTCGACACGAATACAATATGGATAAATAAATCACCTTGGATCAAATAGTACTTATCAGTTTGTGATATTTTATTATGAAAAGCTCTGAGGATAAAAATTACAGGTAACTCATTTTCACGAAGTGTTATTTCATCTGAAGCAATCAGATAACTGGTCAAGTTGCTGTTCTCACTGATAACCTCGGCATCCCGGAAGTTACGCCTTTTAACAGAGAGGCTTCCATAATCCTGGAAATCTTTCTTTTTTTTTTTTATGGCATTGAATTATAAATTTACTTCAGTCATAATTTATCATCAATTTCAGGGAATTAAAAGTGGCTTTTTCATTCTGGACGACAAATATTGAAGTCCAGTCAGGAAAAACTAGTTATTGGCAAATCAGTCAAATAAACTTTCATGCATGAAATAGAATAGGGTAAGAAGCAAAAATATCTTCACTTTCTCGAGACCATCTTGCGCCCACAACGAATTGAAATGATTGCATTCAGCGAAGTAGTATAATAAGGATTATTACTCTAGCAAGTACGATGAACTTAGAACCTTTCAGCTTATCAGAAAAAAGATAAATTTTGATAACGAGCAGAGAAAATCAGCGATCAATGAAGAGATCAGTGATTTCCAAAATATTTTGCACTCCACCTGTGTATTCTCGATGTTTAGCGTCACTTCTGATAGCACTGTCCCTGCTATTTGTACATTTTGTCTAAGCATTCTCTGCAAATAATTTATTACTTAAAGTTGCTCGCTCAAACTTTACGTATAATTTGATAAAATTTGTTTGTACTGATATCATGAAGTTTGCGCTAATTTCCAATGCTCTTGCCTTCTGTGAGATTGATTCATCTAGCGATGATCTCGACACTACCGTGGTATCGTCACTTTGTGGCATCTCTTTAACTTTCTGAAAAAGCATGCACTAAGTCTAGTCTAGTAGGAAATTTTGAGAACATAACTGAAAAGTCAACAATCTACAACAACATGCAATTTCAAATGGTGCCGGGAAGCTAAGGGACTGTTAAATCTGAAAGAGGAAAGCTTCTTATTAGAAATTATAATTGTTGCTTCTCTTTCATTTAGGAAAAAGGGCTCACAAACATTGAAAAAACGAGAACGAGAGGAGGGAGTGCTAATCAGACTGATGATAAAATTAATTACGGTGAAATGGTTCGATAGATACAGTATTGAAATTCGATTTGAATGAGCAAAATATAGTAATTGATTATGTAATTAACTGACTCATACAGGAAACATAATTGCTATATTAATTAGAATCAATTAAAATTTCCTTGTTGCAACTTATGTGCCAAATAATTTCAACAAATATGAAACTGCTGATAAATATTAGCCCAATAATTAATAAAACTAGGTGGAATAAGACCACATCAATCAATTACCACACTGTAAAATTAGATGAAATGATATCAATCAGTTACCAAATTTCTACCTAATTAATGTTGCAAACACAACAAATACAAATAGCTCAATCAAACTTGTACACTACCTCTGAATGATTGAAAATGAAATGAAAGTGTTAGAAACAATGGCGCTTGCTGATAGATACTTGCCAGAAGTATCTATCAGAGAGAAGGGAAGATCACTGATAACTGTTAGATTTAAAAAGAAAAAATAAAAAAATAAAGCTGAAGTCCCAGAGAGAAATTTCTAAATTTCAATTAATTTTAAACGATTTTATTGTTCATTTAAATTTTATTGAATATTAAAATTTAACTATAACAGAGATGTTATTGGACACTTGTAGGAAGTTTGACTGTCTGAGTACAAAAATTGAGCTCGTAGAAATTCAATATGAAGCTGCTAGTTAATATTGAGTAAAAAAAAAAGAAGAAGACTGAATACTACTGGCAATAAACTTTGGCCGAATAATTTCAGGTTCGTAAATTACCAAGCCAAATACTTAAGTAGATATTTAATAATCTTTTTTAAAGGAATTGAAAGTATTTATTCTTTTATTCTGTCAAAAAATGGACATCATCACTAATCTCCACCTCATTCACCAGAAAATAATTTATCTTTTACAAGAACTAAACTGCTACTATTCTCGTTTGAATTCGAGGTGCTCAAGTTTCTCGAGCTCTCGAGAGTAACTTAAAAAGATTTATGGGAGAACTTCATTTCTAAGTAAATGTCGTTTTGCTTATTTGTTGAAATGGCAATGTAATGAAATTTTAGAGTTGATCAGAGGAAACCTTTATCATTCATTCATTCTTCAGCAACTGTTTTCTTTTTCCAATTCTGGCAACATTCCTACTACCATTATTTGTGCAAATGTCTGAGGTATGATCAGAATCTGATAAAGTAAAATTGATAAATAATATGATCCCAACAAATAGTACTGTTGAATTTATCCCTTTTATGGTTGTGAAAAACTGCCGTTATCACTGAACGTATCAATTCCGGAAAAATCAAACAAATCAAAAAATCTAACGAAGTAGTTGACTAAATGAAATAAAAAAAAAAAAAACCAACCAATGGAACGAAGGGGATAGAACAACGAAAGGAAGCATATTGTGAAGGAAATATTTAAGTGATCAGAAAACCGGAAACTAAAACTTTACTCTGGAATATTGGCAACACAAGCAATCTATAATTTCAAACTTTACTACTTTTATATCAGATATTCTGACTGTTTTGTTCTCAAACAGATGGCCAAATCCCCTACTAGGGCCACTTTGATTATATGAAAAATGCTAGTACCAAACATCTATCTATCCATCTCCTCTTATGACAATAGTATGAACAGTCCCACTAATCAACAGCTCACAACTTCAAACTGTACTTCATGTACAAAAAGTTGAAAGATGATAGACAATTTGAACATTCAATCTCAAGAATCTACCCAACCCAAGTTCCTGTCTTTTCTAACAGGAACGCTAGTAACCACTCATACCTAGTGAAAATTTTACTGAACTAAGCAGCAACTGCAACTACTGTTATCATCGTACCACTACTGAACACTGGTAATCTTCCTACCAGACAACAGTAGCAGTAAATTTCTATGATTAGTTTTAGAAATGCTATGACTCGGTGTAGGTTGATGAATGAGAAAAACCTGCTTACATCTCGTTGCTACAATTGTAATGTAATTTGATAGGATACAGTTATCATATTACTTGTTAATTAGGAATAGTTAGTTATTTTCCCTGAATTACCACGAGAACCTTACTGACCGAGAAAGATGAATTCGCCGCAACTTCAAAAGGAAATGATGCATCATTTCCTTTTACGCACAACAAATACAGCTGACAAATCTTCTAAGTTTTATTGAAAGCAATGAATTATGAAATAGTAGTGGGAAAACAAATCACATATATTTGGTGGTAATGTCAATAAGAAGAACAACTATCAATAAATTAAATTTCCGATCGTTTTTCATTGCCTTCATATTTTACTCTTTAGCATCGCTTCCAACATGAATGCAATCAGCATTTCTTTACTGCACTGAAGAAATGCAGTGATGTATGGATGCGGAAGCTTGCAAGCACAAGCGTGCACAGTAAACAGAAACAGAAACAACAACACAACTAGAAGTAGAATGAGAAAAAAGAAAATCAGAAAGGATAAATATAAAAGAGTTTCGAAATCTAACGTGGGAAGTTGGCATATGCAATTTAGAGAGATTTATCTCCCCATTTTCCAACACTTCCTAAATCATCCTTATGCCAAATGTATACAATAAAACAACAAATAATTACTCTTCCTACTTAGCTAAAATTCTATGCAAATTCTTTCACAACTACTCAAAGTATCAGGATATCCGTATCCGTATCCCATAGCAAATTTTGTAGCATTAAAAAAACTATATCACATAAAATGGAACTTCTTTTTGTCTCGCATATTGTTATTACTTCCTGAAGTGCAATCAGTGAAATACCTTGAAACACCCATACAGCTTGGAACTTGTATTAACCTACATATTCAACTCCTCGCTTCAAAATCTCACTAGTAGTATTTGTAATTTTCTGTGCGAAAGCAAGAACCATCAAGTGAAAATTACCGCTTCGGTAGCGGTAATTTTCACTTGATGGTTTTCCAGCTACCCACGGACAGACATAAAGAAAGACATTCACGGAACTAACGTGACGTATAAAAAGTCTATGTAGCAAGCTGATTTCTTTTACTTTTTTTTTCTTCTATCCGTTTTCTTCTCAAAAGCACCAACTCTTTCCTCACCCTATTTGACTCCTCCTCTGACATGAATTTAATATTACTCAATTAATTTCATAATTTCATCATACTTTTTCAGAACAGTAGAAAAAGTAAACTCAAAAAGAAAAAAAAATCCCGCGTCTATACAACTCCCAAATACCAAACAATAACAATAACAACAACAATTTATAAGTTAGAAGATAAAGGCAGAATGCAGAACTTGAAATTAGGTTAAAAATTCTTCAAAGTGACACGTAGTTTGAGCCAAAAAATAATTGACTGATTTGCTCTAATCGAGTGAAAAACAAAGCCTAGGTTTGATTGTGCCCTGGTGGGAACCAGCGAACAAATGAACCGAATTCATTTTATCTAATTAATAGTCTCGCATCAGATCTTACCTGGATCTTCTGAATAATGTTGAATGTTAAACTAATCGAACCAACTACATACAAATTGAATCAGCTAATTAAAACTTCTAATGGAAAGAAAAGATTTCTTCCGTGCTAGATAAATTTTTAACTTTCTTAAATTCTTGACTTTGGGTATCCTTAAGTGCTAGTGGCAGGTGGTATTCTATCATCATTTTTTAATCTCAGAAAGAAAGGAACAGAAAAAGAGAAAGAAAGGTGGAGAAAAAAAAAAAAAGCTTCCATTTCCTTGCTCCATTCATTCGACAAGACATGTGCGTTCACTTCTAATCAACACTATATGTTGGTCAGCTTCCTATATTAGCAGTTCCACAGTTATTGCTAACAACAATCACATTCGATCATTAGTGATATTCGCCTGAAGCATAACTTCCTCCGTTCTTCATCGAAAAACCAATCTAAAATAAGAGCATCTGAATTAAATCATTTTACAAAGTAATATAAATCAAGCTATTATCAAAACCGACTCATGGAAAACACGAAAAATAAAAAAACCAAATAACCTATTTTAAACGAATAAGAGAGACGCATTTCACCTTGGGACATTATATATCTCCTAAATCAAAAAGTGAGCCTTCACCTTAATGCACCTCCAGTAAACTCTAAATTCATATATCTCAAAAAAAAAAAAAAAAAAAAATTCAAAAGTATAAATGTGCCCTCACTCTTTAAATATACTAATCTATACAATTAAAATACAATTCACTCACACTTAAGCTGAAACAGCTCCCGCTTGAGTAATTCCCAAAGAGAAAGCTGCCAAGTTGCCCTCATTTCTTTCATTATTCCTCTTTTTTACATTGCCAATGTATGACAGTTTTTCACATCACTTACGCAAAAAACTTTTTTCTTCCAAATATTAAAAAGGTTAGTTGAAATTCAGATGAAAAGAACAGGAAAAAAAAAAACAGCGCATGCAAACATTAGAAACAGACGAACAAACACGTATAGTGAAAAAGAAATACTGTACAACCATAATTAGCAAAAATGCAAATATTATCCTCTAAATCTCATGCCATCTTCACAACATTCTAAAAAGAAGGCTAAATCAAAGAAGCAGTAAAAAAAAAAAAAATAGGCAGAGATAAAACAGTAAAGCAAAACAATGAGCACAAAATTACACCGAAAACACTTCATCCAATTTTTATCATAAACTAAATGCATTCCTCATGCAGCAAAAAAAGCATATGACGTAAAGATATGTGCAAATTATATCATATAAGCAATATGAGTAAAAAAAGAGCATCAACAACATTGCAAGTTTATTTTCGTACCATCCGTCTAGCGAACTGTTCTTTAAGTGCGATCAAATAGTATTAGCTAGTAACTTAAAAAATTGAAGTTAGTGACTATAAAGGTACACAAGACGAAAAGTAATGAACTCCGTATATGGTGTAATTATTTATAGCAAATAATTACTGTTTATAGAAAGAATTAGAAAACTCATAGATTGAAGATTAATCGAACTAACAATCGGTTAGGTGGGAAATAAAGCGTTGAAATTAAAACCTGAAGTCAAGAGATGAAGGCAAATTTTTCTGTCAATTTATTATAATCGCTCTTACCACTTCATGATTTCTTTCCTAACCATAATTGGTACCAGCATCATATGTACTTTCATCTTTTGCAACTGAATGGATTTTCCCGTGGTAACATTTTTGCTGCCCATTTATTACTTCATAAAGTTTAGATGCCTGAGAAATAAGCTCCAGCTTTCGTTTATGCTCATTTGCCAACACCGTTTTCAGCTGCTGTAACGTAAAGTTTGTAGGAAAAGATAAAAAAGGAAAAAAAAAATAGAAAAGAAAAGAAGGCTTACAAACATGCACTACATCATAAAAACGGTCCACTCGTTGAGAGAAGTCCAAGGAAATGCAGCACTGAAATTTCCATCGCTACATAAACATTCAGATAAAGTGGGAAGCTTGCGGTCTCAGGATAAAAGTCAAATTACTCTTATTGTAGTATGTTATAATGGCATTTCGAATATTAATATCGAGAAAAAAAACAAGCATTGCAGAATAAAATCTGGAAAAACTCCCAGATTTTATAATTACTATTTAGTTAAGGAAGGACAGAAGCTTTGAAGCATGCCGCAACTAATGAAAGTGGCAAAGAAAAGAACAAAAACGAGAAATTTTGAAAGCAAAACATGCAATTAGTATCCACTGAAAATGCTCAATTTCTAAAGAGAATAGCCAAATTCCACTACACTTCATTATCATACCATTTTATTCGATTTTAAATTTATACTAAATGTTGAAAAAAAAGAATGTTGCTTCACAGAGAAAAACGAATGTGAAAGTAGGATCAAACCTCGCTTATTTCATGTCGTAAGCGTGAGATTTCGCTGAGATAATTTTTTTCCTTCGAAACCACTTCTTGCTCGATTACATCAATGTGAGAAGACTGCAAAAGTGGCCGTAAAAAAACCGGTGGAAACACTCATATAATATATCAATAAATCTTCCACATTTACAAAATCGGAAAATCAATAAACAGTAGCTAGATTTTTGACATGTTTGCTAATCAAAACTTACAAGATTGGCAAGTGCCGTTCGATACCTTCTATTACTTGCTTCTAGCTCTGCAACTTTCGCCAAATTCACCTCATCTTTTTTGTTATTGTTTTCATTCTTACAGGAATTCTTAAACATAATACTTTATAGATTGCCCCTAAGCTAATCAAGAAATTTTTGATTAAAAATTGAATCATCCAACAGCCATTTAATTGCTAGGCTCTATCTAGTCAAAGTCATAAATCTCCGAACATAAAATATAATAGTGAACAAAATGACAAACTTTGTCAAATTTTCCGATCTTAATCTTTTTTTTAATGTCCATTGTATTTTCGACATTTTCCAACCACTTATAAAAGTGATCCACGTCATGAACGCTTGGTAAACTCGGTAACTTTATATCTAGCGGTATTATTGCACGCAGCATCACGAATAAATCATAACGATACTGTTGAAGAGCTTTGTCATGATCTTTCTGCAAAAAAAAGTATGCATATAATATATATATATATATCATTTTTGTGCGCAATAAATTCAAATAATTTTAGAAAATCCTATCCAATATTCTATATATTTCAGAATTTTATAGTCCCTCGTCCCTGCACCACCAATCAATATCCTTAGTTCTTTTATTTTACCTTCAGTTCCTCCAAGTGCTTCTTGAAAATGGCTTCTTGCTGTTGAGAAATTTCCACAACCTGATAATTTGTTTCACGCAACTCCTGAAAAAAAAAAAAAAAAAAAAAGGAAATACCACAACAGAAAAAAATTTATATGAATTCCAGACGACTCATCGAAATAAATTACCGTTAATGTAAACAACAGCTCACAGATCATTTTATAGCTATCAGTGACACACAATTTCCTACTATTAGTAAGAGATGCTTTATAGATGCTTTATACCTGGTGGCTAAGAGCTCTGATACCTTTGAAGGACTGAAGGAAACAGAAGGGGATTAAAATGCGAGGAAAATTTTGAGATAGCATAACTTTTTCTTGTATTTGTTTTCTTTTGAAGCCAATAACTTCCCTTCTATCTAAATCAAATTATATGGTAGGTTAGTTTGGAGGATAACGACCAGTCCTGCATGCCCGATGTGTCATATTTCAATACTACCAACAAAGTATGTGTTGACTAGGATAATAATATAGTGATGAGTGGAATTCAACCACTAACGTCATTCTGCTTTTTCAATTCGTTCAATTCTAATCTAACATCATCGCAAACTTCGATACTACCATCCGATACTGACTGAACTCCATTTAGATGGATGAGTTTCATCACCTATAAGCGAAATTGTATTGCACTGCAAAAAGAAGAGTCTGCACTACACAAAGAAATTTGGGGAGCAAAACCATGTATGTTTCTGCTCTAAAATCATGCATTTTGAAGAAAAAAGTACGAATATTGGATGGATGAGATGAAAAATAAGTTAATGTATTATTCTCTCTTAAAAAAAAAAAAAAAAAAANCTAAAATCATGCATTTTGAAGAAAAAAGTACGAATATTGGATGGATGAGATGAACAATAAGTTAATGTATTATTCTCTCTTAAAAAAAAAAAAAAAAAAAAAAAATCAAAGACTATTATCATAATTTAAATTTGAGAGAATAAACTTATAAGAGACAATCATTTACATCATCACGTCCATCGATACCATTATGAGGAGACAGTATCAGTTCACTGCAAAAACACATATCGCTTATTAATGATTTTAAATAAGAAGGAACAAATATTATAAATAAGCAAAAACACAACTAAATCCCACTTTTATCAAGTGAAAAGAGAAATAAATCTAAAAAAAAAAGAAAGAAATATACCAATAGAAGTTTATAAGTGGTGCTTTTATCTAACTACTGTTTTCCTAGATGAACTCAGTGTTCACAGTTATTAGGGGAAAAAATCAATGCCTACATGCATAAACCTAAGATAGGTCCAAGAACAAAGGTATAGGATGCACTTTAAAGAAACAATGCAACTATCATGACGACCTTTGATTTATCAACCGTGTAACTAACTATAAACCTAAAGGTAACTTCCAAATATAGCCGTTCATAGAAAATTTAAAACTTCAACTGAATTTTAGTTCATTAAGTTATTATCACCTAAAGAAATTTCTCTTTCCTACCTTTCTGCTTTATTCTTCTTGTACTTCGCTAATTCCTCTTCTAAACAGACAATGCGATTTAATTTTTTATTGTATTCGGTCCTAAATTCCATCAGCTCCTTACGGCACTTAGCGATTTCAGCCGTTTCTCTAAAAATATTGTAAATACGATGTCTAACATAATAGTAGTTTTCTGAGCTTTCATAACTCAACAATATCATACAACGGTAATTACGAATGTAATAAATTGAACTCCAACGATTAATGATATTCTAAAAGGAAAGAAAAGTTACTCGACAGATATCTGCTCAATATATTTTTCCTTCTCTTCTTGAATACGCTTCAATTCATTCTTCATATTAGCAGTATCCTGAAAAAAAAATATGTTCACAAGCAAATTTCTGCCAGAATTACTAGCTAAAAAATTAACAGTACCATAACCAGAAAGTGATTAAAATCATATCCATATCTCATCATCATTTGTATAAACTGATTTTCTTAAAACAGGAAAATAAAACAGATTTCTAAAAGTCATGATAAGATGAATTAATTGTTAGATGTCTAAACACGTCTCCTTCATTTCTATTTATTTTAACTATAAATAAATATATTAAACAACAAACAAAGAAATGAATATACTTATCTTAATAAAGAGAATAAGAAATTAAATGCATATTTGCTTAAATATGCTGGTCAAAATTCTGAAATCCAATTCAAAAAATCCACTGATCATAGAGGAGGAGTTCATAAAACACCATCTTCGATTATGTTTTTACAACGAAGACAACCTAATGCAAGCTAATGGAAAAATACTACAAGGAAGTGCCAACCTTTTCATGAGCTTCTATAACATGAGCAAGCTGTTTTCGATATTTCTCAACTTGTTCCGACAGTTCGCTGCAGTTTGCATCATTGGTTGCATTTGTGTTTTGCAGCGCTTGCACCTGATTACACAGCTGCAATAATTTATCTTAGAAAAGCATTTATTAACTTATTAAAGAATCCAAGGTTGATAAAAGTTCCATTAAAAAAAGAAAAAAAAAAAAAAGAAAGCTTTCCTTCCCTAGGTATAACATTCACAACTTCGTATCCAACTGATGAAAGACTGAATTGTTATGGAAAATATAAACATACATCGTAGTTATAGCTATTTGAAAACCAACATGCGACTTCTATTTATTTCATAATATTGATGAGTACTTTAAAGCCTTGTATAAAATAAACAAAAATAAAGCAAGTTAATTTCTTACTTCTGCATTTGCAGCTTCCATTTCGGCTAATTTTTTGTTATATGTAGCACAGTCGTTTAAATATCTTGCACGATCTCGATTGGCATCGATGAGCTGTGAGTTTAGCATATGAATTTGTTCACAGTACTGAAAAATGTAGAAAAAAATGTCAATAAATATCGATTTAAATTAACAATTGATATCTGTTTGCTCTCCATGCCTTTTCCAATTAGTCCTTTCAGTTTCTGAGGATCCTCCTTTGCTTTCTTTTCTGTCAGATTATTTTATAATATTATTGGTACCCGAAACTAAAATAACCCCGTATGTCTTGAAAAAAGCATTCCGTCATAATAAAAAAACGAACATATTAACTCGAAAATAACAATCAAAGTTCCCAAAAAAAAGGTGACTTTCCAAAGCATATCGAAGGAAATTATTGAAAACAAGCCTTATTTCTAAATATAAAACATCGAACCATTAAACTCACCTTTTCTCGTTCCTGAACAGCTGTTTCGACATTCCCTCTATGTTGCAACATTTCGTCCCGAATCTCGGATGTCATTACACTCAATTCTTCTGCAACTTTCATCGTACTTTGTAGCTTCATCTCAAGCGTATCACGTTCCGCCTTCTGGAATGAAGACAATAAATTTTCACTGAATCTCTCCGCTGTCACTATCTTTAGGTGAAAGATTCATCATATGCATTTCTAATCAATTAAACTTCTAGAATGTTAAATTCATAAACAAAATCTGCTGCAAAATGCACTAAGGCTTAATTGGACTGGATCATTAATAATGCAGATGTTCATTATCAACAATGATACATATAAAAAATTCAAAGTCTAAATTACCGCATTCCCTTCCACATCTTGTAAACGTTTTTCAAGTAAAGCGTTCGTTTTGCTCAAATGTTCAATCTGGCAATCCTGATTCTAGAAAAAAAAAAAAACTTTGAAAGACAATAAAATGGAACTATTTGCAGGAAATTGGGATTATATATCTAAATTAAATAGACTAAGAATTTAGAAAATCTGAGCCATACGATAACTGATATTTCTGAAAATCTCTGCTGAATAGGCAGGCATGGATGTGATTTGAAATAAATACGGGTTTGATAGAATGAAGTAAGTACAAAGGATTAAAGAATACAACTACTGCGCTTCTCCACGATTTAAATCAATCTCTGATTGAAAGTCATCAAATCATACAGATTAATCCAGCGAATCAAGAACAGAAATGAGAATAGATGAATTTTGACTGTCATCTTCTCGCTCTCTCTCTCCTTTCTTCTCTCTCACTCTTGATAACTTCTATTTCTACTCCTCATCTTACCTGCAACTCATTTCGCATCTGTTGTATTGCTTGTAAGCGTTGATTCAACTCCAATTCCAGCTGCGAACAATGGTTTTTACTTGAAGTCAACTCCTGTAAATAAAGAAACAATCTACCACTTACAACTATTATTATTAGACTTTCGTGAACAATGAATTTAATCTAAGAAGCAGTGCTTGGATAGATCAATTCAAAAACAGAGACAGCATAGATAATGGTATTATCTACTCTTTTAATTAGTCACATTCTAATGTAGTCCATATTAGCTCCACACAACCAAAATAAGTAAAAGCTCAGACAAATAGTTTCCTTGTAGCATGAAAAAAGACAAGAACTAAAACAGAATAAAAAATTAGAACAAACCGCTTTCAGTCGATCGATTTGTTGCTGGTAAGGTTTCGTATCAACCGGTGGTGGTGTCGAATGAATGATAGACTGTGCCTTTTTGAGTTCCTCCCTCACTGCACCAAGTTCTGCTTGCGACTAACAGGAGAAAAACGAAATTTAACGAATTTTTCCAATTACTACTGGTAATGGAACTACCAGAATTCAAGCTAGTGATATATTTTCTTGTTTAAAGACATTTTCTAATGCCTAATTAAGTTTTTCTTTTTCACTTACTTATGTTGAATGGATTAAACATATTTAAAACTTACCAATGTCTAGAACTTTCTAAAATGTACCATATATTACTTCCAGTTATTTGAAGATGGAACAAATTTTATACCTGATCATACTTTCGTTGAAGGTACGACTTCTCCTGTGCATTATTGCTCATCTGAGAACATACCGTTTGTTCAAACAGCTTGTACTTTTTTTTTTCGTCGGTTAATGTTTTCCTGAAAAAGAAAAAACTGCAGTATATACTACAGTCATTACCAAGCAGTTAACACTTAGCTATCCCATGAAAGGAAAAATTAAGTGAAAAGAGAAATAAAACGTTAGATTTTAAAAATCGAAGATCTCAAAAATCAGAATCAATTTAGCAAACAAGCTGAACAATCAAAAAGGGCAACCAATTACTACCCTTTCTGATTGATACTTGTTGAAAAATTACTACCCTAAAGATCCTTTCGAAGAATAGTAACTTTGACGAGATCATTTTGCACTTACTGAAGCATAGCAATTTCTGAATCTTTTTGTTCGGCTGCAGTCAATTTACCGGTACACTGTAAAACGAGACGGTCTTTGTCAGCAATTTGTTTTCGCATCAAGGCAATTTCAGCATCTGATTTCGCTTTCTGAAATATGACAGAAACGATGAACGTAAATTTTTACAAACTGAGTGACAAATCAACGCTATTCGACAACTTCTAAAGTGTTGACAAACTTCAACATGATACACTGAACTTCGAAGTGGATAAGACTTTTAATAACTAATATTGATGCTGAAGCTTACGTATACAGACTAACCTGCGTGTTCACATTGTTGATATAATTTGTAATGAAAGTGATATACTCTGGCTCAAGCTCAGTGATAGCACTCAGTCGTGTTTGAAACTTGTCCGCACTAATATCTTTTAATAAGTTTGCTGCAAAAAAAATCTTGCCACGAAAGAAAAAAGAAAAGAAAAACTTCGTTTATGCTCATGCCATTTATGAACATAAAAAAAAAATCGTAAAGAAGAGCTAATATCCACTCAACAACATATTGACCTTTGAAGTTTTAAACTTTATAGTGGAGGCAACTGTCAATAATAACATAATAATGAATCTTTCATTAACCTTTCTTCGGTTTCACCTTTTCCGATTTTTTCTCCTCATTTCCAAGAGGTACTACAACCTTTGCTGTTGGAACACTGTCTTCTGTCACCTTGAGTTCTTCCTTTAGCATTTCACGTAAATGTTCTTCACTCCGTCGAGCACGATTCTTTTTCTTTCCTTTTCGATCACCAACTCAAAATTTTTACTTTTCACAATTTGTATAAGCATAATTTTTACAATTTGTATAAGCAACAGAATAAACTTGATTTTCGGTGAAAAAAGTTCTGGAAATGTTGCTACTCACTCTATGAGTTTGTTGATAAACAAGAAATGATCAATAAAGAGAAGTTAACAGAAAGTGGAATGTGACTTAATAGAACTCAATGCCACGACTTTACTCCACAAAACCAGAATTAACATCGAACAAACTTTCAATAAGTCCAAATAATGCTGAATGCAAATTATATAGGCTTTAAATGTGAAAAACATACGGTCAGTGCTCTTATTTTCATCATGCAGAACCTTTGCTATGGGTGGCACTTCCTGTTCCGCATTCAATTTCTCAGCAGTGTCGCGCTCTGTTGACCCTTCCATATTTTTTACAGCATTAACTTTCTCATCTTGCGACGCTTCTGTATGTTGTTTGGTTTCTGCAAATAAGTGAAAAAAAAAAAATTGAATAATGCATCATGTCTTTTTTTGTGTTCACAAGCGGCTGCCTAAATTATGAAACATTTTAATCAACATTCTTCAGTAATTGAACATTTGCATATAAAATTTGGTCTTCCTACAACAACTAATGATATTATAGCAAAATTGCTCATTAAACTAACATGGTATAAATAATGTCATGAACATCGAGTCTGATGACTGTCATAACCTTATATACATTGAATGGCAACAAACCGGTAACTTGTTTGCCTCTAGGTTTCTTACGACTCGGCTTTATATCAGCTTCAGTATTATTCGCACCACTCCATTCTTCCACTTCAGAATGGCCATTTGTGGACAACGGAACATACAGCAAATTATTATTTGGTGATTTCTGGAAATAAATCTAGCGAAATCTTTTGCATATAAAATTTGGAACTTTTTGGTCTTCCTACAAGAAATAACGATATTATGGCAAAACTTTCTTTGTAACAATCATTGAACAAGTATAAATGTTGTATTTGTGAAATATTAAGTCCATAGGGTATTATGTTTTAAATGCCACTTCGTTTGAAATTTCACGTTGTAAGTAAAATTTCATAGATTAATTAATAATGGATAAAAGTGACCACACAAATACTCTAATTAAAAGCAATTCTGGAACAGTGCGGGGTAGACGGAGTACATGAAAACTCTGACCCTGAATTTGCCTTCTGTTTGGTAACACGCTTCACTCTCCTAATCTTCCTTTTGTACATTGCCAATATTTCAAAAATTTATAAATCTTTTGGGTTGATGAAAGAAGAACTTTCAGGACAATTACATTTTACTCCGAAATCTACAGTACATCTTGATAAGGAGATAATGTTTATGACGGTAAATGCTTTAATTTCAGTCGTACAGTCGAACTTAAGCAAAAAATTTCCAGCACAAAATATTCGAAAACAAGTCCATCTGCTCAATACTTACTTCAACTCGATTTTCCTTTTCTTCCGTTCCAGGATCTTTTTTCTTTTCACCATTCTTTCCTTTATTCTTGTTTTTTGCGCTTTTCGTTTTTGTTGTACGATCCTCCGTAAGCAAACGCAACGCATTTTCTCCGTAAGCCTATGAAGAAGGAAAAATTATACAAAATCTATTCTTTTACCTGTATACTAGAACAAAAGTTTGAAAAATTGACTCTGATGTACTTGGTGTATCATCATGTGCGACAAAAACCAATGACTATTATTAAAGACATACTTTTTCAAAATCAGTTTCCTTCGGGTACATCTTAAAGACAATAATAGAAATTATGATAATAAAAACAGCAATTACTGCCACAAATCCGAATGATGTTGGATCCATCTTCTGAAACAGCTCTCTGTAAGTTAATCATTATTAATAGAAAATCATACGCAACACTTCTCCACAATATCATTGTTTTCTTCCCATTTCACACATTTAGAAGAGAAAAATCAATTGATGAAGTGCATTTAAACAACTTGAAACTGATAAGGAAGCTTCCATTTATTTATTACAGCAACCAAATGTTATAAAAAAAATGCGCAGGAGAATTGCTACATCTTCATCTTCCCTTGAGAACAACTTCAACAGCTCGGACAATTACAAACTAGAATACTCTCCCGTTGCCAGCATCTTAAGTGAACGAACAAAAGAAGTGATTACATGGGACGAATAATGGAAGAATTGATGAGGCCAATAAAAATTGTTCACTAATGAGTGATTTATGATCCTTTAAATCTGTAAAGATCCTCCATATGTTAAATTTCCACTTAGAACTTACAAAAATCTTTTCCCAACGGCTAAAAACTTCCAAAGCACAGTCATTAAAGAGGCGAAACCGCCACATTCAACCAAACCTTACGTAAAATTAGAAGTGCATTAACCTAAATTAAATTACTGATAATCACTTATTGACAACTAATAATCGACATACAAGTAAGAAGTTATTTTCTCATATTCAAATTTGAAGTTAAAATTAGAATAAAAAACAAAAAGAAATTTCTGGCGATGAAAAAAACGTTGAGAAGGAAGGTTGGACTTAACTAGTCGAGAATCATTTGCACTGAACCGGACCTCACTTCAACAGATTTCATCGATAGTGTTTTTGGAAAGTAAAGCATTCTGCAGTTTGGCAAATAAGGAAAAGATGAATGAATCAAAGGTATTTATTAATATTTGAGAAAGAAATTTTTTAATAAAACAAGACATTCTTTCAGTGTTACCATTTCTCAAATTTAAGTCTTAGGCAGAATTCAAAGAATTTAAAAACAGAACATGAACAATAAAAATATAGAGAGACAAGCACTGAGGAAAGAATGCTATATTACTTCGTTGAATCAAAATTGATGAAAAATGAATTATGTATTTCTATTCAGAAGAAACGATCGTTTGAATATTGTGATTTTACGGCTATGATATTTCTATTTGTGAACAATATTTATATGCATATCCCATGTACAAATGAAAGATCTAAAATATCTTCATGCTGAGAAAAAAATATACAAATAAAAATGAAACATGAATTATGATCTAATATCTAGTAAGCAAACTGATAACGCTAATGGAAGCGTCAAGCTTGTCAGGTAGAATTAAACTTTATTATTATACATTATGCCTATTTAATTTAAGATGTCTTAAGCTTAAATAAATAAAATGGACATTTTTCAGCAGACTTCGGTTGAAAAACTTCAAAAATAGAAAAAAAAAAATCTATTCCTCGATTTGCAATACATTATTGTCTTTCAAAAAAAAAGCTACATTCAAATAGACGACAGTTTCTCTTTTCCAGACATTGATCAATGCAGTCATAATCTTCAAACCTAATTTTCCTTTCATTTCGCATTTCAGAAACATAGTGAAAAAAATTCTAAGCCATCATCTTTATTTCCAACTTTTTCGTCATCTTTAGTCCGTTATCTTTAGTTCACATCGAATGACAATTATTCGTAGTATTACTGTCCACTTCTATTATGTTTGACCACAAAAAAAAAAAAAAAGGTTAAGATGATAAATATAAATATATTCAATTTCTGATTCAAAATTTAGTACCGGGGAGATGATCGCTAGGCTATCGCTACAAAGCTTAGAAATTCATTCATCGGAATCTGAATAATATATTATTAATTAATGCATGTAGTTTCCTATCAACAGTGGAAAGAAATGATTTAAATAATAAATGCTGATTTTACCTAATAAACGAACAAGGAATGAACAACATTTATTGCTAATCCCTTCGACTTTTTTAGACATAGTTAAAAACAGGCATAAAAGCACAGGGACCTTCAATGGAAATAATAAATCACTGCAGCCAATTCTAGCATTCAGCTTCATATATCTACATAAATTATATGCGAGTATTTGCCAGTAATTCATACAAAAGAAAAAAAAAATTAGATAAAGGCAGAAATCAAACTCTCCAATTCTTACTTTCATGCCAAGAATAATGGATAAATACCCGAATTTTTCAGATGTAAGAGAGCAACTAAAGTCGTCATACAAAGAAATTAACTCATTTATAAGCAAAAACAATGCAATATTTGTTAGCATTTCAAAATCTAGCTGAAATATCTCTATGATCCCAGTACCAGCAATCAAATTTCACGTAACAAATTTAGTTTCGAGATACCTGACGGGAACAAACTTAACAAACTTTTTCCTCTCCATTTTTCATTTCAACTCTTTCTCGTCCTGGAATATGCAATAATTTGCGCTACTCGCAATGAAGAACTACTGGGAAATAAAATTTGAATTAAAAAATCAAAATTGAGGTGTGAAAAAAAAAAAAAAAAGGAGGAAAGTAAAGAGAGTGTGGAAATAATACAGGAAAAAAAAATAATATCGCCTATTGTAATATAATCCACAGAAAATCTCAATAAACTTGGTAATAATCTGTTCCGTTCATCTAATCATTTCCCACTGGATGAATGACAAGTTTTGAACAATACTAAAGGTCATATCCTCACTATTCAAATTAACAAATTTTAGCAAAAACATTAAATCTATCAAAGATCGGTGTGGAATGCCACAGGTACAAGAGTGTTTGCTGCTCTCAATACGAACTTGCAATCAATCTCCAAGCACAGACAGTCTCGAAACACTTCAGAAGGCTGCTGCGAACTTCTCTTCACTTATCAGCTGACTGCTGTGTCTTAGTCAGTCTTTTCCTTGCTATAACCGGTTTACACGTGACGAACACTCCTACAATGCATCGTCATATGATGTGCCGGAATTGTTCTGAACTACGTGGCTCCACCGGCGAACTGGACAAAGGATACACGACTGTTCCACTGCACATGAAGGGAATGTAGGGAGCAGTTTGCAGTTGTGCGATTTCAGGAGTTCAGTTTGAATCTCGAGGTGAGGTGACGATATCTGAGAAAAGTTTAAACCGGAACCCCCTAAAAACGACAGGAAGAAAATAAAGAACCCGAAAACCGGAAATTTCGCTCTGCCGTCGGGCTGTCCGGCGTTCGATGAATTCACAATTGCTCTGCTATATCGCTATTCGTCTGATCGTCTGGCACTCTCATCGAAATAGAATGAAACTTATTGTCTGAACGTTGGACACATTTCACTAGGTGGAGAAGATCGTGAAGGTCGGGGGGACACTTGCCTGACGTGACGTGAATCGTTGCTATCGAGTTTTCCGTAAAAGGTAGTAACGGCTCCGGAACCGGTTGCTCGGGACTATGTCTTATTGCGCTGCTAGTATATTCTGATGAGATATTTCAGTCTTACGATTGCTATAAGACAAAATTTTGGGTGTACTATTACATTTAGCGTTGGAAATTTTCAGTTCCATTGTGCAGTTTGTGCATAATTTTGCAGGCAGTAATGGCGAAGAGTATACGATCGAAGTCTAAGCGACGGATGCGAGTCATTAAACGTGAACGACTTGCTCCACGTGTGTTGAAACGTTTGCAGGCAACTGTCACAAATCTGGACTGTTCCAAAACAAATATGGAATTTGATAGCTCCGGCAAGTTCTTCAAGTTTTTTTTTTTAAAGCATTTTCGAAACAGACCACGTTAAAATTACCATAAATTCAGTCCAAATCCTACTGCAAATGACTAGTGGATGTGAATTTGAGCAGCTGTGAAGAAGAGCAGGTGGAACTGGGATAACTTTCCATGTCTTATGTATGTTTATAATATGGTAATACTGAAAGCATAAAGAATAGAACTAAGCTAAAATAAGTTCTAGTCGAGAAAGTAGCATGTGAATTTGAGTTCTCAGTTTTATAACAATTAGTTTTATGACCTGTTGATTTGTCTTTCTGTTATCTGGCTTTTTTGGTCTAAATTTCCATGTCAATCATTTTTTCTACAATTTTTCTTAATTCGGCAGTTATGATGAATGAGGAACTAAGATTCAGAGGTCTGCTAGTTACTTGTTGAAGTCATCACGTTTTTCTCTTTTATTCATTTATTGCAGATGTGGCAGCCAGCCCGAATGTCGAATCTGTAAGGGTGAGTTTTGGCTTCGATGCATAAAATTTATTTACATTTTTTCAGAAGATGAGTTGTTACAAATGTTCACTTTTTTGCAGACAAAAGTAGCATTTGTATTGAGCGTTTCTCATTTAAAAAGAAGAAGTAGGTTGACCAAGATATAACTTAGAAATACTAAGCTTCCATACTCATACATTAATTAGTTTTAAAATACCCGTTGAAAAGGGAGGATTTTTCAGTTTTATGCAGGCCGGAAAAGTATAAATTGATAGTTGATTTATTGTTTATGCAGTTGCAATAATAATTTTCCATTTTTACCTTTGTATCATCTGTTATTCTTGCTTCAATTTTTTCTTGTCCAACAAAACTGTAAAACTTGCTTGTTGTAATTTTAGATGGAAATTGATAGTGCAAGTTTAAATTTGAAAACAATGAAGAAGTCAGATGGTTCGTATCCAATATGGTTAAGTCAACGGAAGATAAAGAAGAAGAAAAAGATTGAACGAAAAATTAAGCAAAATGCGAAAAGGATGAAGGGAAGGAGGAAATGTTGAATTTGTATTGTTTCTGATTTTAGAGTTTCTCGAATAAAGATTTTGATTAACTTTATTATGTCTAGCATTTTTGTACTGATGAATTATCAGTTAGCCTCCTTCAGGTTAGAGAGGAGCTTATATATCATAGTGCGGCGGAAAACGTTGGTAGATTTTATAAAGATAAGCTAGAATTGAAATATGTTATCCTAAAATTCTGAAGAGATAAGTTTAAAAAAGTCATCTATCTTTTTAGATCTCCTTATCGGACTGTGAAAATTTATGATTATTTAATAGTTATATAAGGAAGTAATAGTAGATGAATGGGGATATTCAGAAGCAATGAAAAAAAGCATATGCTTAACAAAACAGTTTATTCTCGCAAAACATGTAGTGTTTATGGAGTGAACTACAATCGGCAACTTTCCCAAGCTTAGTCACAAGTTATCAAAGGATTGTTTCCACGGACTCATTAAGCTGTAGTAGGACGAGAATCATTGGAGATATTGCTGTATTTGTCATTCAATTCTACTTACCATTTTCGTTCCACTTATTTTTCTTAATTTCCTTTCATGTCAACACAGGGAAATGTAGCAGAATAGTTGAAATGACGTATAAATGGGTTTAGAAAATTTTCGATAAGTTTTGATTGATAAATGGCACCTTTATCTCTCCCATCAGGAAATGCTTCTTGATTTAACTTTCTGCATCCTGATTCCATTAAATGATGTTCAAATATGAGTACTCCTTACTTGGGCTTAAAAGGAAATTATGGTCATCAGGGATTTCTTTTCTTTTTTTTTTCTTATGATTAGAAAGGATGGAGAACAGAGAACAGTTGGAACCACCTGTGTCACACAAGTACGAAATTTCAGATGTTCAATTGGAAAGAATAAGGTCAACAGGTGCAATGGGAGCAGTGAAAGAATAAGCTCATTAGTTAATAATTTAATTTGCATGTGCTGAACGGTATTCAGCATCACAATAGCAATGTTTTAATATAAATTTAAAAAAAAAAAAAAGTAGTCAGCACATTGTTGTTTATTTACATTTGTTTGTTTACTTCTTTCAAATATCTTCTCATAGCAAAGGATCTCGCAATTGTGGGAATATGTCTGACAAAGCAACATTTTTAACTAGTTCCTTAGAAGATCTCGCAAGATCAATCGGTGGACAGCTACAGATTGATTTGGGATTCCGCGGAGAATTAATTGAAATTGAACGGTATCAAGTATGGGGACAAGAAAATTACACGTAAGTGCAAGAATACTATATAACATTAGTATGTGCTGATGAACACAGATTCCATCCTTTATCATTTTTTTATCACTGTTTTTTTTTTTTTCCATTTGGTACCAGCTATTCCTTATCACTGGTGCCTGGTACCATAGACACTTATCTAAAGTTCTGCTTACAAAGAGCCTCTTTCACACCTCCTGTCATTGCTAAGATTAATCTCAATCAGTAGTAGCTCTTACTGCTAATCGCTAATATTGTTGTGTGTGTGTGTGTGTGTGTGTGTGTGTGTGTCTGTCAAGACTGGAAAGAAAAGGGGCTGCTTGTTGAGATTGTCGAGACAGTTGCTTTGTAGATGCACGATGTGCTCTCCCCTAATCTTCCTCTTCTTGCACCTCACTCTTGGGCAAGTACCATCTGATACTATCAGTACCTCAACTGTCTATCACCCACATCTATTTGATAAAAGTATGTTTAATTAAATTCGCCACATTTCTTACCATTCAGTGACAGTCACAATTTCAGTGCCTCAATTATTCCGTAAATTTCAGTTTTCAGCAAAAAGAGCCGGAAGTTAAAAATATAATTTTATTAAAATTATGTATATATGATAATATTTGTTGATAATGATTTGTGATAGTATCTTTGCTTTTATGAATTTTACTGATTTATCACGAAAGTTGAAATCGAATTTGTAATTTGTCAGTGATTAATGATAAGCTAAGTCTTGCAGAATTAGATACCAGGCATTTAGATTTGTTTAGTGATGCAATAAATGCGCATTTATTAGTTCCGGATTAAAATGAATTTAAAATTTAGAATGAATTAAAAAGATTTCAAATTCGAGCTTTCAGAACACTGATCTATGATAATACATACTTCATTGATAATGATAATAATGAAACGAGAGCGTTCCGTAATCATTATGATACCAGCAATATAAAATCGGATTAGCTTTAATTATTCACTAATTGCACTGCCAGTTTACATCGTTTTATTTTTGTTAGCAGGAGTGTAGCAATCTTTGCTAAATTTCATTCTGTTTAACAGTAGTCGAATCAGCAGCTGTCATTAATTTCATGGAAAACATCGAAAAATGAATAATCAAATTAATTTATTGCTTTCATAATTAGTTAATAAGTTTTAGATCAAAAACAAAAAAAAAAAAAGAAAGTGAGAATTTGACGGGATCTTTTTCAGATGAGTATTGTCGTACGTTGCGATGTTCAACTGATGAACTATGCGTTGTGACGGAGAAAACGGCACGTTGCGTAAAAAATGATAAACTTCACGAAATGTACGTCTTTCATCTATTCGTCAATTATTTAAGACAAAAGACTTTTTGGCTTTCAAGATAGATATTTCATAATAAAAAAGTCATAAGTAAGCAATCAGTACATTAACTGAACTTCTTCTGATAACTAACTGATAATGATAATGCTGAGGGAATAACTAGTAAATGGTGAAGCACAGATATTCGAAAATTCAAAATTTCATTCTAAACATAAATTTCATCGCCTATTATATATATGCCAAATCTTCTTTCTTCTTTCCTTTTTTTTTTTTCTTCTTTTTAACTTTCAATTAATTCCTTACACTTTTCAAATTGTCATTTCAACATTTTCCCTTCCATTTCATTTTCATTTTCACTTCTACTTGATCTAATTCTCTTCTAATTATCTGACTCAACAAAATCATAATTATACAATAACAACATATCAAAAATACATGACATATATATCCTTTATAGCGATGGTGTCCATATTGACTTTGCCAGTGGTAAACCAATCGAACATCAAGTTGAGGTGATTTAATCATTTTTGTTTATACAATATATGTTGAAATTTGATAACTTCAAATATCCTGATAAGTTTTGATAGTTTATTCGATCCTATTAATCATATTCTAATTTTGCAAACAGTTCCAATTTTCAGGAGTCAAATCCTTATAGCCCAGGTCGAATAAAACCACAACACAAGCATGAACATTTGCTTCGACACTACGAACATCCCGGAACTCCAAATCACAGTATTTATTAACTTTTTTTCTTTTTCTTTAAGTAAAAATTTTTGGTAAAGTCTGGAGATTAGAAAATACCGGCCATTCATATGTGGTGAACTTTATTTGCTCAATCACATAGCTACTTTTTTCACCAATTATTTCGGTTCGAATTTTTTTTTTTTTTTCAAATTAATGCTTTCTATAATTTTATTTGTTTGCTGATTTCAATATCCAATATTTTCCCTCTTTCCTTCTCTTTGATAGCCTAATCAAAGGTGATAATAAAAGTGATGAAATTCAGTAATTTTTCCATATGCAGAGCGAAAGAGCATTTGACACAAATTCTTGAGTGTATTTCGAGATTTCTGATGAGAAAGAGTACTTTTATTGGTGAATACTCGACTCTNCAGCCTAATCAAAGGTGATAATAAAAGTGATGAAATTCAGTAATTTTTCTATATGCAGAGCGAAAGAGCATTTGACACAAATTCTTGAGTATATTTCGAGATTTCTGATGAGAAAGAGTACTTTTATTGGTGAATACTCGACTCTTGTTCATTTTGTTATCATATCGAAGAATAATAGACAAGAGAAGAAATTAAGACCTAATTAATTAACCATTTTGAGCAATAAATATCAATGATAATAAAGGAAAAAAAAAAAACTTGGAATTTCCTTTACTCCCACTTGATTTGATCAGGATAACATCTTTTCTTCTTCACTAAGGGTAATTTGTCCCTCATTATGCACAATAATGTAATATTGATAATATTAACCATTAACTATTATAGTACAAACAATATCACATGTTAATAATAATTTGCAAGAAATAAACGGAAAACATTCTAACCTAATCAGGAAACAAATAGCAACCGAATTAACTAAGTGTACAATTTCGATATTTGCATTTATCGCCTGCCTCATCATTCATGGCTGTTCCTGATCAGTAGTTACTTCTCCTTCGACCATATCTCAAACTGATCAGGCAGTCATTTGCGCTCAGCTCTTTACCCGCGCAAATATTCTCCTCTCATTACTTATTCAACAAGTCTAAGAGTGCCGAAATGTCACCTACTTAAGCTGAATGTAAATAATTAAATTAGAAACAAATAAAATATTTACAGAATGTGATGAGAAACAGTTGCACAGTATTGGTGGACGATTATTGCAATGGTTCAATGAGATGCATAAATTGGCAGCCGTCGATTCGATATTGCCATTACGTAGTATGTATTGCTTTTAATCATTTTACAGAAGTAATTAATATCGTCTTCCGCTTACAACTTCCTGTAATTAATCATAGTGCATTAGGACCAGAGAAAATCTCTCCATCCAGAAGCAATCTGATAAGGAGTGAAGTTAATTTGGTACCAGAAGCAGGTTAACTTGTGCTGGTTTATTGGTGTTTTACGTGAAGTCAGTCAGTCAATCCGGAAAAGCAATCCGGTAGAGAACAGAGAATGTGACAGAAAATTTGAGTTTGATATACGATGATTAGCGGAAAAGCAATCTATTTTTGGAAACTTTTACGGTGAAAAGAAATAATTTGTATCTATCGATTACAACTTTTTCTCTCCTTTTCAAAAAGGAAAAGAAAGAGATGAATGTTATGTTACCTCATAAGGTGGTGGAGGATCGTTAATATACCCCTCCTCAAGTTGCTTCTCTCTTGCATCCTTCGATTCTGTCGAAAGTTTCACCATATACCTGAAAACGTATGATCCAATAATTTCACTACTTTCCTCAAAAACATTTCTGCTGCAAGTTTAAGTTTTAATTTTGACTTTGCAAAAATTTTATCCCCCCAATTTCTGCTGTATTTATTATTATATATGTTAGAGAAGATCTGTAATAACAATAATGAAAAGAGTAAGAATAATGATAATGATATTATCCCAAAGATGAGATTGCAAGTTTCGTGATTTGCGCTGATGGCACCCTACTGATTTTTATGTCCTCGATGACCTTCTTCGGCCTTTCCTTTAGCCAATCAGTTGTGAAACTGAGCTTTATGATTTATAAGAATTCATCTAATCATGGTATCCCTGATTCTCACCTTCATAAGAATCAATTATTATAACAGAGTCTGAAATCAGGTTCAGGATTATCAGGTGAATTGGTCATCATGCTAATGTACCGTGTCATCCCTGATAATGCTATCGAGTTTCGCTTCATCTGGATTTCAACTTCTTTAAATTTAATATTTAGTAAAACGAATATTCCGAAAACAGGTGTATGCATTCCAGAAGATGTTCTCAGCAAAAGATAAATTAAGAAAAGGAATTAATTAGCTATACGTAAATGATTACGTGTGATTTTATAGCAGTGATTTCAGAGTGCCAGTGTTGTTTAAATGACAATTCATTATCCATACTTTTCTTATCACTTCGACCAGTTGATAAGGAAGAGTGATCTTAATAGTTTCACAATGTTTAGTACTGATTAGCCCTATCTTCTTCTTAAAGCATTCATCTACAATATCATTGAAGGTAGTAATTTTGAAGACTATTTTTACTACGATAGATTTATTCCTCTTTTGTATGTGTGATAATGAGGAAATAGGAAGGAAGAAAAGAAGCGAAAATCAAATCACTTTGGTGAAGTTTCTTGGTAGAAATTTTAACTAATAACTGAAATTGTTCTTTTTCTAAGGTGATAAAAGTTGTTTATCTTTGAAATTAGAGGAAAAAAATTTAAATTTTCTTCTTTTTAAATTTATTTTAGATATCATCGCAAAAAAAAGAAGAAGAAGAAGAGAGAGAGAGAGAAAAAAAAAACACATCGATGGTCAGAGAGTTGAATCATGAATGTTGCAAAAATTTATGATTGGTAATTAAACACGCGCACATTAGTAATATTTAAAATTTTAATTTCACTTCTTAGACATTGCTGCACCTCTCTCTAATTAACTGAAAATAGGTAAGAAGAAAGGGCAAAACTGTTTGCTAATTGTTCCCTTTTTTTTTTTTTTTTTCCTAACATTGTCCCTTTTTCGCAGTTTTACAACAATTCAAATGTTTGATGACCTTCCTTCCATCTTGCCAGAGCGGTACATATCAAAGGGCTAAATACGTACATGTAAGTTTGTATAATGTACGGACGGCATCGTTAACTTTCAGCAACGAGAATTGACATCAAGAAATTTAAAAGCCACAAGCAATACCGTAATGATTCTATTATCGGTAGTACAACTCGCTTTTTGTTACTAACTAAATTACCGTAAATTTTTTGCTAAAAGGAAAATTCTATAAAGTGCAAGTGTGGAAGTTGTGGAAAGAGCAATAGATACCTGAGGAGAAGAAGAGGTATTTGAATCTAGAAGGAGTAGTTTAATTTTTTTGAAATTCATTTTTGAGCATTTTTAGAAATTAGAAAACAAAATAAGACAATGTTCACTTTTGAATTACACAGAAAAAAAGGATAACAGGATAAGCAAAGAATGAATATTTATGAATTATGATTTGATGATTTAAATTATACCATTTAACAAGGAAGTGAGATGATTAATTAGTAAATTGTTTTTTCATTTAATAATCGCTATTAACTGATAGAGAATTCTTGTGAAAAATGACAATTCTAGCAAGTTTAGTATAAATTTTTGTTTCATCAGGAATTTTCCTGTCTTTAATTAGTAATGAAAAGCATACCTGAAGACAAAATAAAGAAATATGAGGAAAGCAATAGTAGCGAATAGGCCATTGCATATCGAATAGAGTAATATTTCGGTTTGTCCGGTAAATTGCATTTCTCTTCCTTGCTCAGTGCTAATTATTTTTAGAAATGACTCCGATTGTTGTTGTTGCATTGCAGATTGCAATTTTAATTCTCTGTTGCGGAAATAATTAGTTTGAAATTTTGTCCAAAATTATAAAATGAATTCGACCTCTTCCGTTCTAGGCTTATGATAGAAGCAATAAATATGAAGGAAAATCATACAGTAGTTTAGTTTAGCGTGATTGAAGACAGTTTGAGATGCGAGCGCCAATAAAAGTCACACAGGCTGAAAGTTGAATTATTTTCAATTTTTAAAAATTGAATTTTTGTCAATTTTTGATTTCTTAAATTGATATCATTGTGACGATTTCAATTTGTTTTTCGCCCAAAGGACAATAACTGGAAAGAGATTTGGACAAACAATCCTCGTTATCTCAGAAATCAGTCTTGATCAGTGAAAGAGAAGTATAGTGGTGTGTCACGAACGACTACCTGTCGTGTCATATCACCCACTAATTGGATTATCAGCGATTTTAGAGCACTATTAAATGGCAAGGTGTGCTACTGTCCTCCTAAATTGCCAGATTTTCTTCCCACTTCTTAATTCTACTGCAAATTTATTTTGTCTCCATCGAATGTTAGCTTTTAGTTGAAATCACTAGAGCGGGTTATTGGTTCTCAGAGGCTTGGAATAATTTGCACCTTCGCAAGAAGTGTTAGTATGATAGATGATTAGCCAAAATTGCTTAGCAGTTACAATGATAATTGATTGATAAAAACCAAAATTGATAAGTGCGAAAAAAATGAGAAAAAGGAAAAATCGAATTGAATAGGTATTGCTATAATCGGTAGCCAAAATTGATTAATATTATCAATTACTTTAGTCTAGCTAGAGTTAAAAATTCAGCATTATTAGACTGAAATATTACAGTATTGATGGGAAAAAAATTCTGCCAAATATTTCGATTATAATTTGAACATTCCGAAACGAAATAATGATAGCAAATTCAGCCATATTCTTCATTTTGTTATGACACTAAACTTTTAATACTTCGCTCTCGTATAGCATTAGATGGAATGGATTAGTTCTTAAAAACTTGAAATTTCTAACAAATTTAAAAATTACTAACAATTTTATTTGGTCTCATCTCTGTGGAAGAGATTCACAATCAAACTGATACTGATAAATTCCAAAGCTGGCTTAACTGACCAATGAAGAACCTTTGTTGACAGGCAGAGAATTCAAAGATTAGAACGATGTGGAAAATTTTTTACGAGCCAATTTACGGTGCATTGTTCGGCGGGGAGGCCGAATGATAAGAGGAGGAAGAAGCCCTCCAAGTTTGAAAATTTATCGGTTAGATGACGAATTTCAATTCTGATCAAACTGACAGGCAGGCAAGCGCAGCACCACTCTCCTCCTTCACCATAGCATCAATTTAAATTCTTTCACAAGTGACCCTCAAAGTTTTCAAACTGATTTCAGTCATGCAATCTGTGTTTGCACTGATTAAATCTGTCTCACTGAGCACCAAATTAGTCTCGTCTCATTCAAAAACTGCAAATTTATGAGAGACGGATGAGTGAACGGTTGAAATTTCGAGTTCGAGTAGACTTGGCGTTTGACAAAAAACATTCATTGCATAAGTGGACAAGCCAAGGAAACTTCGGCACAGATTCAGAAGCTTCCTTTTGGCTCCTCACGCTTTTAAAATCGAAGTTTCTTGAACTCGTTGTTTGCCACTATAACATTAACACAGGGAACGAGGTGATACGGATGCTTTAAAGCTTAATTAATTTCCTCATACTCATTATTATATTAGATAGAGAGCTAGACTTACTTGCATTCATTACTAGATCGAGTAATAATAACCAGGCTTAGCTTTTACTGATTACTGCATTAACTCAAGCTCGTTGCAATTAATTTATCACACTTAATTTAAGCAATTAGCAATTATCCAATGTGAAACGATGCAAGTTTGATTAATTAAGATGAATCAAAACCTGCATAAATATTTCAATATTTGTGGAATTTATGAAAATCAAATTTTTACTAACGGAGATAATATAGCAGTTAGTCATCAGTAAAATTGACCAACTGGTGGAAACAATTTGAATTGATGAAAAAGTAGAAAGAAATGAAAGTTCAGGAAATCATAGGCTAACAGGAACTCTCTCTCCCATCTTTACTTATAAATTTCTTTTCAATTCACAAAGTATCGGTTTTCAAGTTAAAATAATCTTTTTGTTTAAATTACTCAAAATATTCAAAATTTTCATACGAAAGACATAATATTAGCAAATCAACTATTAATTTACATTAATTTTTTTTTTTGAATAAAAGTTGGAGGAAATTTTGGAGAAACATGATAAAGTTAAGGGTAATTGAAGAGAGAGAGAGAGAGAGCATAGTTAGAAAGATGAAAAATAACAAAAGAATAAGGTAGCAATTATTTAAACAGGTCAGACACAAAATTGGAAACCTTGAAAGCATCAGCATTAATTAATTCTATCCTTCCTTTTCTTCTTTTTTCTCGTCTTTGATGTTATCTCCGATGACAACTTCTGAAGTACCATATATCTAACAACACATGTTTTCTACATGTAAATCATCAAAGGATGGGTGGGGAAGGGAAAAAAGTTACAACGATTTGAAATTCGAAAGGAATTTCATGCTAATTAGAAGTGATTGATTTACAAGTCAATCAGTGATTAGAGTGAAGGTGACGAGCGCTGTAGAAGTGATATTTTCGATCATTTTTTTTTTTTTTTTCTCTCAGTAAACCTGTTAATGTTTCTAGTGGTTTCAATCTGATTACATATTTAAAAGATATATATGATAGAGTGCAAACAAAAAATGCAAATATCGATCAGTTCAATCCTTCTTTACTGATTAAACAGATCATTGCATGAAGTTGAGTGAAATTATTTAACACTGATAGCACGAATTCCCCACTAGAATCTTCCTTTATCTAATGCTAGTCTCAGTAGAAATAGCGGATTATTTCGAAAGTTTGAAAGCCCTTACTGTTGATCACGACGTATTGCTTGCACAATGGGATTTAACACTTTGAAAAAAAAAAGAAAAAAAAAACGGTATATTAATTATCTGAGCTATCTGAGCTACTGTGTAATGAATATATGTTTCTAATTTGAAGAAAATGTAGCAGGAAGCTAGGAAACAAAGCAGTAGTAGGGACAGGGTGAGACTTAACGACCTGTTAATTNCTGTGTAATGAATATATGTTTCCAATTTGAAGAAAATGTAGCAGGAATGCTAGGAAACAAAGCAGTAGTAGGGACAGGGTGAGACTTAACGACCTGTTAATTATCTAATTAGTAGATTACAGAACACAAGATGGCATGTCGAGATGATGTGGCATGGATGTTCCAGCAATGGGATGGTAATAATGATGGCGAATTATCCATTAAGGAATTAGCTTCGTTGGAAACGGACTCAAACGAGAAATGCTTAAAAGCATACATCGACCGTTGTGGTTTGTGCTAATTGTTCTAATCAAACACGTCACACGTCATCTTATCCGTCAATTAAGACGTACTTAATCAATTAACATGACGTATGGAAATTTCCGCTATACAGTCTTGCTCATTTTGAAAACGCTAAGAAATATTTTACTGATAGATACGGAACCGGGAAATGATAACGTGATAACACTGGACGAATGGTGTGACTGCTTTGCCTGGGCTGATAACGATCGTCACGAGCCCCCGTGCCATGCAGCCAAGCATCAACAGGATCCACATTTGATAGGTAGACTTGCTAAACATATCACTCTATAGGGACGTATAATGATCGCTGGGCCAAAATTTCGGAAAAGCTTTATCGTTGTTCTCGATAACAGTTTGATAAGGTTGTGTTCGAAAGAAAGGATAAAGTGTGCTAAGTCCAGATATGATCCAGGTTTGACTATGAGTATAAATATCATCAAAGTTTGATGCTTACGTCGTATTTCATTTTTGATTATAGTAGTCCTTTCAGCATCATTGACCATCGATTTTTAGGCTGCGTACGTAATAAGTACACGTTTTAGGCGCTTTTCATCCACGTTGTACGTTGGAAGGATATTATAAAGCCGAACAGTGCCATGAGAATTCTTGTTGGTGTGTTGATAAATATGGCCGGGAATTTGATAAGTCACGGGTAACAGGACATCTTCCCGATTGTGGACAATATGGTATACTTTACTCAATCCATTCAATAATAAAGTATCGATTTTGAATGTTACATGAGTTTTAATGCTTAAAGTTCAAGTAATTCAGTTATAGCAATAAAAAGTCAGTTTTCGCATATTCATTTGTCACTTATTTTCAGCCACCGAAATGGACGAAAACGAAAAAGAGGAGCTTGCAGCGGAATTGCGATTCTAATTTCTCGTTTTATTGCACAATTATTTTTTTTTTATTTTGCGAGAAGAAAGTAACTAATGACACCTTTCTGCTTGATAATGACGATACCTTTCACGTAAAATGACAATACCTTTCTGTGCAATATTTCCTCTACCGCATACATGCATTTAATAAAATGGCCTTGTATTTTCATAATTTATGAGTGTTACTTTTTTCACACTTTACGCGTCCTCTCTACGTGTCACACGTGAAACACTGCTAACTTTCCGCCATCAAACACCGCATAGGATAATTTTTTGAAGCATATCAAAATTCTCCTCCACAATCGCATTTCGACAGGCCAAAATTAATCTACTGGCTGGTGCGCCCACTGAAATGCAAAGTAAGTAATTGCATGGTGATTGGAATATATGTGAAAATGAGAAATGAAAAATAAAATTTTTTAATTTGAATTAAATCACTGGTTGCTATTTGGCACGCGTTGACACAATTCGTCATTAATTTCACTCTAGTATAAATAAAATTCTAGGATTTTGTGCAGAATTATTTCATTTTGACTAATTCGAGTGAAACTAGCCGCGGAGTCGAGATCCCTGCTCGATAATTTTATTGAGATTTCGAAGTAATTTGAGCAATTCTTCATGATTACTGCAGCGTATTTTATGTTCAGCTAGAATCGCTTGATTCAGTGTATGCAACTTCTGATAGTAGTTTCGCATCAAACGGCTAGAAAATATTTCTCGAAAGTTTGAAAAAAAATAATCTATCGATCAGTTATGGCCTCAATCACTTGCATTCAATGATACTATTGTCTAATGCATCCAGTACTCAGTGATAGAAAAATTAGGAATGAAAGAGGAAGAAAAATTGAGCCTGAAAGACAGAACTTCAAAACTTACAGCTGCTTGATGGTTCGAGCATCTTCAGCTCGTACTAACACTTCTTTAATCGAATTAGATCTCTCAGCTACTGCTGCGGATAATCGATCACGCATAATGTACATTTCATGCAGCTGCAAAAAAGTGACAATATTATGATATTTCAGATCATTTCCAAAATTCTTTGCTAGGATGGTAGTGTTCATTGAGCTAGTGATCTGTTCAACCGAAGTAATCTCTCCCTCTCTTCATTTAGGTTAAAGCAATAACTCGAGAATGGGTCACAATGGGTCATTCGTCGTTACCTTCTCTGTAATATCATTAAGTCGTGCAATTTCCCGTGGGAAGTGTGCCGTTGTTTGTATTTCAGTGATACCAAAATTCTCGGCCATTGACTGAATTATATTACCGACTAATTCCATATCATTGTTGTAAATTGTTACCTTTAAATGAAATAATTAAATTTATTCATTTTTCTGTGATATGATAGTAAGAAGACGATGAGTGTTGCAGGCTGATAATCTCTCTCTGCTGTAATTTAATTTTGCAATACTTCATGATGGATTTAAAAAAAAAAAAAAAAAAAACTTGAAAGGATCCACTATCAGTATTTGATTCCATTCATCGAAAACTTCTACATCTTTCCTGGCAAACTTTGCTAATTTTTTTCCAGACAATAAAAACGTTCTCACTGATAACATTAGTGGGAACACTACTTCTTAATCAGCTAATTAATTTGTATCGTATAATTTTTTTTTTTTTTTTTCTTAAACAATCAATTAATCAAACATATATTTCTCAAGCAAATATATATTTCTAATTTTTTTTTTTTTTGGATATGTGCAAATTTTATAAAATATCTTGCAACAACAAAACAGGAGTTACCACATAATTAGTCTAATTTAATGAAAATGAGAAGAGTCCNGGATATATGCAAATTTTATAAAATATCTTGCAACAGCAAAACAGGAGTTACCACATAATTAGTCTAATTTAATGAAAATGAGAAGAGTCCAAGTAGCTCTTAGTCTTGTCAAAGTTTTAAAATAGCCAAAAATATTATTCATTTATTTGTATAGAAAAAAAATATCCACTGATAGTAATAGTGTAACTTTTTCATTAGCTGAAACTTTGTCAATTTTAAAATAATTCTCGTAATTTTGAATTTTTGAAAAAAGGAAAAAGAACTGAATATATTTATGACTTTTCCATTTCCATCCATTTCGATTACCAATGATTCGTTAGTTCGTAAACTGATAAAACTGACGGAGAACAAAAATTCATCGTTGCATTGAACGTTATCGGCTAGTAGAAAATTATCATTAATCCAAGTTGCCAACTAAAGCAAATATTTTTAAGCAAAAAAAAAAGAAAAAAGAAAAAAAAAAAAACGAAAAAAGCATTCCAAAACACTTTTTGATAAAATTCTAAAAATCACACAAACAAAATAATTAGTTACACGTGGTGGACGTTCATTTATAACAAATACAACACTTCCGTTCGGTTTCACTGCATTCTTCTCATCCAACGCGAACATCACGAAACGTGGAACATTACGTGTCACTTCAAATACGTGTAACTGAGTGCTAAAATTATAATTGGCTTCAGTGATATTGTATACCGTAAATTTGTCTTAAAATTTCGTCAGAATAGTTTAAAAACGAACTCCATTTTAGTTTAGGCATTAAAAACTAATTCCTTCAAATGTAAATTACCCGAAATTTCTCAGCATCTAACTGAAATGTTAAAAATGCGATGAAGAAAGAACCTCTGAGGATAGCCAACAAGAGCTTTGATATGCAGATCCACTGCTGCATCCTTGGCTGGTCGAAGTTGAATTGCAATACAGGAGGCATAATTTCCGGTTGGATGTCTGGGAAGTTTTTTTTTTTTTTCAAAAAAAAATTTAACAAAAAGATGATAGGATTCATGAGGGGGGAAAGACAAGAAGTAAATTATACGATAATGAATCAGTAGACTGACAAGCAAAAAGGAATATTGATGGCATCGTCCACGAAGAGGAAAACGTCGAAAGTAAGCTAACTTTCCGGATGAGTAACTCATTGTCAACTTACATAATGTAGGATTCACCATCGAAGATACCTTCGGCAAATAAGATCACAGCCCGGATGACAGCATCGCTGGAGACAGTTAATTGCAACTCAACAGATGGCACCTTTGACTGATTGTTCACTTTTAAAGAGGTTTCCAAAATGGTATTGGCCTAAAAGTGAAGTTAGAAGAGATTCGCAATAAGTGTCAACTACACTTTCTGCAAATACCGAAAATAATTTTGTAACATCCAAAACTGATAATTGCAAATGTGATAAGGAATCTCTTTTTCCTATCACTGCTTTTTTATCTTTTATCTATTTCCTCCTATCTTTTCCAGTCAGTTCTTTTCACGTTTAATCACCAAAGTTAACCAAATTAGCATGGAAAAAAAAAAGATGCTTACGTGAAATAGATTTAAAAAATTGCCGTATAAATTACNTCCTATCACTGCTTTTTTATCTTTTATCTATTTCCTCCTATCTTTTCCATTCAGTTCTTTTCACGTTTAATCACCAAAGTTAACCAAATTAGCATGAAAAAAAAAAAGATGCTTACGTGAAATAGATTTAAAAAATTGCCGTATAAATTACGTGAATTTTAACAGCACTGTAAAGCGGAAAAGTAGAAACCTACCGGAATCATCGGTTCCCTTTTATCAGTTTCATCCATTGCATCATTCTGGCACTGTTCGTAATTTTGTAATTCTGCCTAAAATTGAAAAATAAAATGGAAAGCCAAGAGCAGTAGCGTTCTTTGAATGGAAATGTTTTATAATCTTACAATGTATCATTTTTTTTTTTCCAAGAATTTTTTTAAAAGTTGACTATCAATTTGCAAATTAATTAGTAAGAAAACACTAAAACATAAGAGACGAAAAGAATGTCAATCTATAAGTTAGGACCATCATTATCGCATTAGACACGTAACACGTAAAAAAACACGTGCGATATGATAAAGTGGAAAAAGTACAACTAATTTTTAAGAATTTTTGACATATGAATTCGTTTCGTGATAAGTGGAAAATGGGCTACTGATAATTTTGAAATTTTTAATGAAAAGAAAAAGTGGGCACTTACCAATAGGTCATATTTTTTTTGATGAAGTTCATGTAGCAAACTTTGTCCATCTTCACTAGCATTCTGTCCTTTATCAATTAGAAAACCATGAACTAAAAAAAGGTCAAAGTTCGGCATGATATAAATTTGATAAAGGTACGTTTTGTTAAGATTTGAAATTTCGTAAATCATATCACTAATCAATCAAGTGATAAATTAATGTTTTTTTTCTTTCCAAGCTACCGTTTGTGATAGCAAAATGTATACAAACCATTTCCATCAGTGGAAACAACAACCATTTGATTAGCAGAAATAAAAGCAGTAGCAATTTGGCCGTTAATTGATTCTTTTAACTTCACTTCACCTGTTCTTGGATCTCTCATATCGATCTATAAAATGAAAATCATTCAAAATGTCTTGAGTAATGCTGTGCTCCGGAAAAATTCTTTCCTCTTTCTATTTTTTTTTTTTTTTTAGAAAAACTTTCTTCATAAACAGTGTCGTTGGGGATGCTTTCGCATAACTGTCGTCTACCTTGCCGTGAATCCATCCGCATACCAGAACTCCAGAATCCGGCAAATGAGTCAATGCTACAACCTGACTTTTACTTTTTATTCTCCACAAACGTGTATTTCCATCATAGGCTCCTAATGTTCCATTCGAAAGGGCGTACGCAAAAATTCCGCCGCCTAAGTCACGTAAACTCGTCACGGCATCCGTTTCGGACATTTCGTAAAGTAATAAATCATTCTTAAAAATACGTATATCGAAGCTTTCTGTTCCACAAATGAGCTGCAAAAATTAAACCTTCAAATGCATTCTTCCAAAAAAAAAAAAAAATAAAAGTATTAGTAATTCATTCGAGAACTTTTGAAGTGATAAAATAGAACTAATTAATTAATTATTTTTTTCTGTCATTTCTCTTCTATTAAATTTATTAGAATATTAAGTAACTGATGAAATCCATGATCAAAATGTTATTCTTTTTTTTTTGAAAGTTATAATAAAATGAAGCATACTAATTTATTAATATATTCTAGAAACATGCCTCATTAACGCCATCGTTGTCAATATCTGATAAACAAAGTGATAAGACATTATCACCAGTAACAGTCCAGAAAGCATCATTTCCTTTCGTATCCAAACCCCAAATAGCGCAATTACCACCACAAAAGATAAGCTTATCATAGGTGTGAAATTTGCCTACCTGAAATGTTCATTTGTTGCTGATTATTTTGTCAACTGAACCATTATTTTAAATTGATTGGAAAAAGAATGCGATGAATGTTTTTGTTAGAAAATTTTTGCCACTTGTCAAGCTAAAACCATTTTCTAAAGTATGAATTGTAAAAGTTCCAAAACAAATAGGTTATAATAAGTCTAATTTTAACTTCCTGAAATGTGTGATTAAAAAGTGATAGTTCAAATTTTTAAGACTGTCTAACATTACACTACCTAATGCTTTCTTTACAGTCTAACTGATAACTAAAAAAAAAAAACTTCGCCATACCTGCAAACAGTTAACTCCGTCAGTAAGCTCACGTTTAATTAGTGTCATATTTTTGTAAGCATCGTAAACTAATATGCCACAAACTGTGCCAACAACAATTAAATCATAAATTCCATCAAACTTGATCACTTCTAAAGCTCGAATTTTCTCATTTACATTAAGAACTGTTTCGTTATCATGAATGATAACCTGCAATGTTGTAAATAAATATTTAAATTATAATTCAAGCATTTCCTTTATAATTTTGCATGAAAAAAAAAAACGATAAGAGGATTTATTTGTTCAGGGAAAATTATCAGATAACCAATTAATATAAATTTTATTTTTAAAATTTTGCACCAATATGCAAATTAGAATGCTCGTTGCCATTATTAATTCACTGAGGAGAAAAAAAAAAAAACAATTAACTGATACAACTAATTTGCAATGTAAACAAGCTTCAATGCTTAACCTTGTTTGTTGTTGTTGCAACAATAAGTTGTGCTTGTTCCGTATCATCGATAACACCAAATCGCGCACATCCGGAAACGACATGGTGTGATATTCCATAGGTGAAGTCTGGTCGAAGGTTAAGCATTAATTAGAAAAGTAAATAAGTATAAATGATTTGGGGACAATTGGAAATGGTTGCTAAGGGTAACCTGTGCGCTAGAGCCAAACATAGCAACACTTTTCTATACTAACTAAAGATTTATCATCCGAATTTTAGACTTCTCGATAGTTTGCAAAACTTTGCTCATATAGATTCTAAAAAAAAAAAAAAATCTAGCTCATCAACGATCATCATCATACTGTTAAATAGTTTGTCTTAAAGGTCTGAGGCAACTTCTGGTTCTAGTGATATTCAGAAAATCACAAGGGTCGAAATATCATAAATTTGAATTGCTTGGAAGAACTTGAAATTCGAGATCTCTGGGTCTTCCATAGTTAAGACTAACATCCTTAGACTCCTTCCAATTTATAAGTGTAACCAATTTCACTTCTCCTAATCACCGTGCCATCTTTTCCAATTCAATTCTCGAATTTTTGTCGCAATTCGCAGTAGCAAACTTAAAAAATCAGAATAAAAGTGAAGCATAAATTGGATGACTGACCATTTTACTAATTTTGCACTCTTCAGAAGGTTGTCAGCCGAAGTCCTTCTTTGAGGTTATTAATTCTCTCAAAAAGATAAAAATTGAATTATTTCTATTTTTCTTCTTGAGGGCCAAGCGATAAAGAAAAATTTATTATTACAATTTAAAAAAAGAAAAATACGGTAAAATTTTCAATTTATCTCTTTTATTTGCTTGATATCATGTAAAATAAATCAGAGAATGGAAAAATTTTGAAGCTCCAAGAAATGCATGGCGAAAATGACGGGCGAATCAGAATCTGACAATTCTGAAGCTGTAGCATCGAGTACAACAATTTTAAAATGTTTGGAAAAAAAGGGAATTCATCAGAGAGGAATTATTGGTTCGTAATCTTTTCTCAGTCTAAATATTTTAATTTTTGGAAGAGAATATGAAGGAACTTTGTAGAATGAATGGATTGAAATTCTTAACTAACTACAAAAAGCTAAAAAAAACTCTTCTTTATTTTTTTTTTATTTTTTTTTTTAGCAATTAATTGCCGAGAAATTAAAGCAATATTAGCAGAATTTGATATGAAAGAAAGCATTTAGATCTAATAGCATGCTAATAAAGTGAAAAAAAAAAAACTTCTTGAGAACTTCAATTAAGTTCACAAATGATTCTGAATGAAAAATCGGATCAGCATAAATTGGAAATTTGTAAATAAAAAAAAAATTATCACTAATGGATATTTTTTGAAATATCGTGAAGTTTTTGGAATGCTCTTCAGGCAAGGGAACATTTTCGTCAGTGCGATGTGCTTGGCATAACCAAATGCAAAAAAATGTTGCACTGAAAATAATCGACACCAGGTTTAATAAATTTTTGGCTCAATTGAACAAAAGTTACAGTGATTGCCTAGTCTAAGTAAATAGGAGATATTCATTTCTTGGCCCAAATAGAAAGAAGATGTACTGAAATTTTGTCCCAAATTATACTCATTTTCTACTGTTTTTCTCAAATTATCAGCAAGGTCAAACAATGCTTCTTTTTTTTTTTTCCTCATTTCAGTTCAAATTCAGATTTTATAGTACGTTTTTTGCCACGAGAGAGAAATATCATTCAGCAACTTAATCATGCAAATATTATCAAAAATTTTGAAGTTAGTAGTTTTTTCAATAAAATTTTACGGTGATAATATAGTGAGTGATCATTAATCAGTTGGAATATCCATGATTCTAATAATTTGCAACAATGAAATACAAATTAAGTATTTCAATTTTTACTTATTAGGCAAGTAAAGATTCAAGATGGAATGAAGCACAGTAATCAATCAGTGGAACATTTGCTCATTATTTAACTGCAAAATGTGAAACTTTAGCTCTTTCGGTCACGAATGAGATTCTTAGTAGAGAAAGTAGGAAGGATGAAATCGGAACTGATAAAGTGATAAAATCAATGATTAGAATAGGTAGAATGCTGAAGTAGAGGAAGAAAATAAAAACAAATTAATAAAAGTTTAGCACTTACTAGAATGGAAAGAAAATATATGTTTTTTTTTTTTTATCCAGAAGTTGGCTGTAATTTTTAAATTAATTACTATCTTCACATTTCTAAATGTAATAACATTAATAAAAATTTAACAATGATAGAAAAAAAGAAGTGCAAATAAGGACAAGAATGAGTGATTTTATTACAAAACTGATCAGGTGATTCTTCAATCGCTGATTATTATTTGTAATTTCAGATCGTTGATGAGCAACCATTCGTATGCTTCGTTCAGGAATATGCTATGCATGGCGATCTTTTACAAAAAATCAAGAAAAACGATCGAATCAATGAAGATGAGGGTCGTTTTTATTTCCGACAACTTATTGAAGCGCTTATGGTAATTTAGATTCTGAAAATTAAATCACCATATTGATTTTTTGATCAAAATTTTTTAACAATTTAATATTGATCAAATCAGATTAGATCCGTTGCACGAAATGACGAAATTATATGTGTTGAAACTAGCAGATAGAAACGAGACTATGTAAAGCTACAGCAATATTTGCAGGACTTGTGGCTTTACTTATTTACGCTTACGAATACACTTACGTAAGCTTGTGAAGGTTCACGTATTCAGAATACTACTTAACTTTTCAATTCTGCACAGTTCAGAGATGCAGCACAAACAGCCACAATCGCACTATCACTCTATGCCTTGAATTAAAAAATTTCAAAGTTTCAAATTTTTTAGTATTTGAAATCGATTAATATAGCACATCGGGACATAAAATGTGAAAATGTACTATTGGATAGTTGTGATAATGTTAAACTTGGCGATTTTGGCTTTGCTCGATTTATGAAGCCCGATGAAATGTCTCATACATTTTGTGGCTCACGAGCCTACGTTGCGCCTGAATTGCTACGGTATGCCAGATACTAAGTTTTTCATTTCAAATTTCTCCTTTATCAAATGTTTGGACATGAAAATACAAAACTTCTCTTGCTAATACCAGAATGATAACTAGTGATAATTCGTCTAACTAGATCATTTCCGTATNATTTAGATGAAAAAAATTGATTTCATCAAGCTTCTCCTACTAATACCAGAATGATAACTAGTGATAATCCGTCTAACTAGATCATTTCCGTATAACGGCTTCTTGGCTGATATTTGGAGTGCAGGAATATTACTGTATGTTATGGTCACTGGTTTCATGCCATATGATGATCGAAATATCAGTAAAATGCTCGAGAAGCAACTACAACATCGGTAATTTAACTTTATGCAAATACTTGTTCTTAAAAATTCATCGATCATTACATGTTCAACTGCTGAATGATATGAATGCTGATGAAGATCGTTATCAGTAGTAATCGGCGATCTACGTAAATTATGCTAGGATTACGTTTCCACGACGTCGTTCGTTGACTATTGACGTGAAAGAACTTATCTACGCAATGGTACATCCTGAACCACTAAGACGTAGACCGTACGATGAAGTTATCACATCATCCTGGCTTGCCAATACGAAGTACGAATTTCGTTCCGAGCCATTTCCGTAAAGATCTAACAAATCGTTCCTTCAACATCGATGAAAAGATTCTTATTGTTCGATGGTAACGAAATTTATGATACAAACTACTCTCGTACAAAGTTTCCCTGTAGAAAGTGCTTTTAAATGGTTTAAAATTAACAGCAAGTTTAATTAGCCCAAACTTCTGTCGAAATAAAGAATCCATTTCTTGCCGTTTTCCTCTTTTTTTAAATATTTAAACTCAAGGATGAAATATTGTGAGAGGCGGACGTACATATTTTGTATCTTTCTATCACCGCTATCAATCTTTGTCACCAAATGGATTCTTTATTTCGATAAGAGTTTGGATTAATTTAAAAAAAACTTTAGCTGCTTGCAAGAGTTGTCTTGAAAATTTCCACTATTCTAAAATTTTAAAAGTTAGATAATTTAAGGTTGAAATTTAAAAAAAAAAAAAAAAAAACAGTGAATTAATAGTGACGGAATTACAACTGTCAAATTCCTTTTGCATATTTTTACTGCATTGATGGTTCAAATTGTAATTTCAAAACAGCCGCAGTTTCACATGACCTTTCATCTTCACATTTCTTAATTCATAATACAACTTCTTACCTTTGCATAACTGTCGAAAATTTCATTTGATTTGTAAATCTGCGCAAAATGTCCAAGTACACTCTTGAATAATTCACCATTCAGACATCATAAATTCATTGATTCAAAAGTGTAAAAGGTAGAAGATAGTTCCACAAAGTTTCTTCCATCTTTATTTAACTGATAAAGTCGAAACACTTCATCAAATTCTTTGTTTTTCTCCAAAACTGGACCAGCAAAAATGCGATCAGGTTAACAGCAATATTATGTAGAAGTGACTTGGCACAACCTGATGATTTGATGAAACCACTGATAATACCATTGATTCAATCGGGAGCAATTCTTATCAAGTACGCAGTCATTTTAGAAATTTTTTTTAATGAGCAACTTTGAAAGTTTTTTTTTTTTTTCCTTCGATATACAATAATAAAATACATGAAATGACATGTGTAAAAAAAAACAATCAATTGAAATGAAGCAAAAAGTTTTAAGTTTTTGCTGTTGGCGAGATTAAAAATTCATAGGGAATGAGGTGGAAATAAATGATGGAGTATTGAAACAATCGATTCAATGCACTAATTTGAACGCTTGGCACAATTTCCGGTCACTAATAAACTGGCCATAAATAGTCGAAATTTTGGCAAAAGAAATTAAAAGAATTGTCGTTGGCGCAAACTTCTATGCTATTCTAATTTCTCATCATCAATTAATGCTAGAAAGTTTCGAATCTTTCGACATTCAATGTCAAAAAATTCATAGCGAAGGAAAATTGCCAAGTTATAAACAGTTTACTTGATATGGTAACTAACTGAGAATGTTTAAAAAAAAATTAAAAAAATTAGCCTGAAAGCTGAAAGAATCAAGAAATTACTCTGTAAAAGAATCCTTCAACAATCGTCCATCATCCAACTACCAGTTGCGCAAGTAGCCAATTATTTGCAGTGCCTAAAGCAATTTCGCTACCGTTCACAGCTACTACTGTGAAATAAATCATTGTTTATCGATGCTTTTGTTTTTGTTGCCACAACACAAAGTCTCCTGAAGCTAATAAAAATTAATAAATTATTAAAAAAAAATTAATTAATAAAGCTAATAAAAACCAATAAAAATTCTCTTTTTAACATCTCAGCTAAAAAACTTATTCTATTGATCGATATGAAAATCTGTAAAGTATTGATTAATAAAGCCACCTGGATATTTGACGAAATTATCACACTGATAACAATCTTTCTTCTGATTCATAAGTAGGACTATTTTTCTCGCGAATTCTTCATACTGTTTGTGCATCAGAAACGAGATCTTTCCACTACTGTTTGGTGCTGTATTTGTATTTGTTAAAAATTCGTTCATTAGTTCCAGATCATTATCATTTAAAAAAAAAAAAAAAATCTGTTACAATTGCTAACTTAATTGGTCTAAGCAAACGCACTAGACTGATTTCAAATTCTTGCAAATTCAGTGATAATAAGCTGAGGAGTAAGTGAACTTGTCTTATTTTACCTATAAAGAATCTTCAATCAACAAGCAACATTGAAATGAAGTTGGAAATAATAACTTGACGGAATTTGCAATTGGCTTCAGTGCTAACGAGTTATTTAAATGTGATGACTGATCTCATGAATGCTTCCTGAACTGATGAGTAGAGGTATCACGTGTCTCACGTAAACTTTCAAAGAATATGGCTTGATATTTTCGTTTTAGTTACTAAAGAAACTAAAAAGTTTGAAAATCACAAAAAAAAAAATCTCAAATATACCTGAGAAAAAATTCATACCATTGGCATACTATCAGTCATATCAGTACATTTTTTTGTTACAAACATAATAGATGATAGTGTAAAATACTAAAATACATTGAAATTTAAATTTATTTTACAAGTTTAGATGATGAGCTAATATGATTTTGTATTTGATAAATATACTCAACTGATAATTTTAGAGTAAGAATGATAGGTAGTTGACAAATTTCAGATATATCTCGTAATCATAGCCAGTAGTATATATTTGAACTACTAGGCTGAACAGAGGACTTGTTTCAGGTCGAATTTCAAAAGATCGTAATCTAAGTACGGCATATAGTCGAGAATAAGATTCTGTTGTCATGTGTTGTGCGAAAAAGTTTCAAGAATTCCTTTATGCTCTTTTCTATGCATCTTAAAAAAAAAAATGATTGATTTGGCTAAATTAGCAACAACTAATTAATCCCAAATGGTCCTATAAGCACATTTAAATAATTATGTCATTAACTTCAATTAAAACTGAACTAAATTGATAGGTGTCTAGCGAAAAGGATCAAATCTCTTGAAAATTCTTAATGAAAACAAATGTTAACAAAGCGTTCATATACATTGCCCAGTAAGAGTGTTGCTCATGCGGCCAGAATCAATGATTTCACGCATTCTACGTTTAGCAGACGTGAAGTAAGCGTGATGGAGTTCCAGAAGGAAAGATGCTTCAAAAGGCTATTTCAAATTATAAAATGTATCTTGAACTTACTGGTACCTTCTGCTATCTCAATGAACGACGATGAGAAACGAGTCTTTAGTAGCATCAGTTTTGAACGTTTCAGTAACAGATCGATTAGCATTTCTTTGTTTTGATCCGTTCTCGAATTCGTCAAGGTATACCTGCTTCTGAGATCATCTGAGATCATGATAAGTGATCAGGCGTTGAGAAGGCTTCCTTTCGTCTCAACTGATCCATGTACCTTGGCTTAATGAGGATAATATAACATCATCAAATAATAATAAGCATTTAAATAACAGGCATTTTTCTTATCAAAATAATCCATTTTGATAGTTCAGATAATCAATCCTAATGATTAAAAAAAAAAAAAAAAAATGATAATATTCTTATATTTTTATTTCTATTTCCATCTTTTCTGATATCTCCTCCACATGTCCTATCAGTTTCTCAAGATAAAATTATATGTTATTAAAATTTTACAGAATATTCAGAATCACTACTTCCCTTATCATCTTACAAAGCAATTAATCTTGAAAATTAGTTTGTATTTCATACATATAAAAACTAACAGCAATTCTATTGCCATTGCAAAAGCATAGTTCATAATTTAATATGCCAATAAGAGAAGCAAATTTCCGATATGTGACATTTCATTTATCGTATTTGAAACCGGAAGGAAACATTGTTGCTAGCTGGTTCGATGGCAAGAAAAGGAAAAAAAGAAGTGATCTGATATGAATTGATATGAAATAAAGAAAAGAACACATTCAGTACGAGAAGACATTTTAAACTATCCATAATTATTGCCTTTCAAAAACAAAACCGATCAAAAAGTTTTATTATCAAAAAAAAAAAAAAAGAATTATCAAGTATAATGAATTACGGAAAGTCAATAATACTCTGGCAAAATATTTAACTTTAATTTATCGACACTGTTTCCGATTTAATTACGAATAATTGATGAATCGCTAAGAAAGATGTTACTCCTGGGGATGAAATAAATCCTCAGAGGCCGACTATATTCCCGAGAATTCCTGATTCATTTTCGACCAAAATAGTAACTAACTAAAGAAATTTAAAATTAAATTAATTAAAAGTAGAAGATGAATGGTTATCTAAGATGCTTTTAGTCGCTGCAACAGATCTATCTCTTCAAATTCCTCAATTGCCCTTTGAACTTCTTCGACATGTATCGATGGCAACTTCTTTGTCAGCTCTGAAGGACCTGAAGCAAAACTCCTGCTCTCTTTCTACTCCCACTTAGAGTTCAATGTCGAGCCGATTTTGATCCGATAAATTGGTTACTAGCTGTACCTGAACTTCCTCCGAGATTACTCGAGAACTCATTCAAATCCAGCGGTGATGGCACAGCTTTCAGAAGTGGAAAAGGTGAAATGGTCGATAAATTATAACTCTAAAAAAGCTGCTTTTTCGGCATTATATGAGAAAAAATAGACACGAAACTTATACATTACTTAGAATAAGCTCAAAAAACAATTCTGAAGATTGATTGGTAAGTACCTGAAAAAGATTGAAGTATTGGCTTTTAACACCTTTCGAGAATGCATTGTCAATTTTGGCTTCAGTCTTTCCATCCAACCTTAAACACTATGTAACAGTAGTGATTCAATTGCTGACAATTCCCGTAGTGACCACTAACTTATTTGATAATAAAACAAATTACCTGTTATGATTTAACGCTTCTAAAGTCGTAATAAAATCGCAAGTTTGTGGCATAATGAGCATCATAGAATTGGCTATTGGACTATAGGGCCAAGACTTATGCAACGATATCAATGGCCTAAATATTACTTCCTGAAAAAAAAATTTATTCACTTCAGTTGTTGATACTAGCACAACAAAAATAGCTATATCCGGAAAATACAATAGCAATATTGTTTTACTGCAGTGAAAAATAGTCCCTTCATCATTAATCATTTCCAGTTGTTTTGCATCTTCAAGTACTCACATTATTCGAGGGTTTTTTTTCCATAAAAATTAATTAGTAATTAAGAATTCTTACCAAAAGCATACTGCCACCAAATCCATCGCATTTTTTATTATAACTTTCCTTTAAACATTGAATATAACATGATATCATACTAAAAAAGTTTTCTTTTTTTTTTTCAAAAATTCCACATAAAAAGAATGATAAGATAAGGCATTAATCACTGAAAAAAAATTTTCATAACAGTCATCAATCACTCCTTCCACTTGTCAAATTAATTTACTTAACCTAATTACTTTGAATTGCCCAAAGACATGCAGTAGTTTATATTCCTATTCACTTCTTCCACAAATAATTTAAGAAAAATATTTTCAAAACTTCAAAATGATATTTGAGCATACCCACAGATATCGGAGCTTATCTTATTGAAATACTGCACGTTTATTTTGGCAGGTACATCCGGTTCCGGAAGTGTGAAAGGTAGTGTAGAACGAATGTAACTGTATAAAAACCATCCAACTATTTGACGATTTGCTTGACATTTTTTTTGACACTCTGAAGGGGACTTTTGCTCTGCTTACTTACTATTTGATAAGAAGTGATAATGAGTTAGAAATAAAATGATTAAAAAAGTTTCATTTGTTCTTTCAAAAGAAAGAAGTAGCATATTAAGAAGATAAAGTCAAAGATATCTATTTAATTAATCAATTAATTGACGTACCAGTCAAAGTTTGCGCCGAATGAAGATCCAGGCATTCGAAAGTATGCTTATAAACTACAATAAGAAAATAATCCCGGTCTGGTAAGATTCCTTGATAATATCAATAAGTTTAAGATGTAAGATGGTAAATCTTAATTAGGTAATCTTTTAATGAATTAATGCTAAATATATTACATGCTTCTTTTTCTTACAATGAAATCAAAGAGAACCTGAAAATCGATCTTCGCAAAAGTGCTGAAAGCTGGCGAGCAACGATTCGATTCCTGTTTCCCGTGAACATTTCCCGGGTACATGACTGGTGCACCGTAGCATTCCACGTATTCGGCTGAAGCATAGCATGCGAGACAAAAGCTGACGAGAAGTTAACGTGATTCACGTATGCTATTAAAAATAGAGACAATGCTTGATAAAGCGTAAGATGAACGTGAAATTCAGATTTCTAGAACAAAAACATACTCACAAACATTAACAAATCGCTCAAAATGATTTCCTGATACAAGAGTTGCACGAATTGCCAGAAGCATTGGTTTCATGCATCCTGAAATTAATTAGTGACACGTGTGAATGCTCAATACTTCGAAATCCATTGAGNTCCCAAAAATTAATTAGTGACACGTGTGAATGCTCAATACTTCGAAATCCATTGAGTGGACAAAGATTGAAACTAATTCAAAATTCTAATCCACACTCTAAATAACTTACGTAAGCAGCGTGCAACTTCAGACACTATTGAATTTGACGTGGTCGTAGTGATGATGTTGAGTGCTTTGTGTAGTTGCACCATATGCTTACTTAATCGAACGTTTGATGGCCGATACGTCGTTGTTTGACGTAATTCTTCCATACCTGAGACAAAGGATATCTTTATCTCTGATACTGGATAACGCAACGCTCTTGCCAGACACTGTGAGCTAATTAACTCATTAAGTCATTTCAGAACACTGAATTGTCACTTCAGGTGCGACACGTGTTTGTCAATACCCTTGCTACTAGCTGCAAAGCTGTACAGAAATCTCCGAAGAAAGTCTTAAATATTCAGCTAGTTTAGTCTCAATTCACACAAAGAGCTGGATAGAAAATGCAGAAAGAATCAAATTGTTAATTGTTAGAAAGTGATCCTAAATAATCACTGTTATCTTTTGTTATCTGTAATCAACATGATAACTGAAATTATTATAACGTAGCAACAGGAAACGAACCAATTACAGTCATTTGATTGTGAAAAATCGCAATAGCAATTATGAATCGTTGTAGCATAATCATCCTTCTTATCATCATCTTGCATTTCTATACAAATGAAACTTATCAATAACCCAATGATTTACAGTGATAGTACTATTGATTAACTTCTTTTGAGCCTTCAAATATTATTCTTATTTTTTCTCAAATGCTGATCTTTCAGAAATGAAAAACAGAAAGTAACTTGGAGTAAACATTGATATGATAGGATATGATATGATAACATTCGAATAAAAGAACTCCCCGGTAATCGGGAAGTTTCGTTGATCATCACTATATTGCAAATATCAAGATTGTTAGACAAACAGATGAAGACATATTCGATACAAAAATAAACCAGTTACTAAATAATTAAAAAAAAAAAAACTCATACGACAATTTTTCTTTTCGCAATTTTTTTGAGGCATTTTTTTAATTAACTATTATTTTAATCTAACACTGCAAATTCTCTAAAAAAAAAAAAAAAAAGAAATCAGAATCATAAATTCGGACAAAAGAAAGCACAGGTTTTAATGACTTAAACATATTAATTAGTTAGTAGAATTTGAGCAAAATTTTTAATTTCAATGCGTCGCATTAAAGAAAAGCATTTTTTTTTTTTTTTTAACATAGACGTGTAGTATTAAAATGAAATATTTGCATATTGTTTAATATAATTAAATTTCAACCTACAAATGACAACGAGTTGGACACCTGCTCATAGCGCTTCAATTTCGATTTCTGTAATCAGTGATCAGAAAAAAAAAGAAGTGCATTTTATTCAAACAAGGAATAAAATAATTTTAAATTTTAATAACATTTATCTAAATTTTTTTTTTGACTTATTTTGAAATTATTTAAAAATAAAATTTTTTCCCTTGTTTTTTTCTTTCACTCAAATTTTATCCCTACCTAATAACTGTGATATAATTTGTCCAGTTTTGCTCGCCTAACCTAAATAACCTTTTATGATATGCTTGCTCGCCTTTTTATCACAAAAATGTTATCATAGAGAGAGCATTTGATATGATAATGCAATGAATGGATAATCTAATTTATTCATATTTAAATTTGAAGCAACAACGACATCAACAACGACAGCAAGCACAGATTAAATGCATTCGATTGATTTAGATTGTATCTTCGAGCAAATGATGAAAACTGAAAGACTTAAGACAAAAACATGCACTTGCATCACTGAAGAAGTCCATTTCTAATTTAGTTTCATTCACAACTGCTCTACTCTCGACCATCTTAGGCTACTCTCGACTTTTCTAGTATCCGACGTCACTTTTCAACTTGCAATATGTGTCTCGAACAATTTAATGATCGCCTTCAGCATTCAGGATATCACAAATTTACAACTCAATGTAAAAGTACTACTATTCATGGAGCAAAATCGGTGATGCTGAAACTGGAACTACCGGTGACTATTTGCGAACATCTACGAACAATTCATCTATCTCATCCGTATATTCAGCACAGTAAGTGAACAGTATTCTTAATGGTTGCTGCAGGAGCAGACAGCCATTAATTAAAGATTAACTGCTTCATAAACAATTTCTAAATTTTAAATTAAAATCAAGTGCAAAATAATAATTTGATACTTTTGGTACGGTCTCTCACATGCGACGGGTTAAGACTTCGTTGATCGCGGTAAAATGAATGAATTTGGAAGTGATCATTTTCTTGCTTGCTTGTAAAGTAATGCTAATCAGTAATTATCAATCATATTCTTAATTTGTTCTCAGAAGAAATTGGTTGATGGAGAAGGTAAACATTGCATATTTCGCTAGCCAAAATTTGAATAAATTTTACATTTCTTAACACTGGTGATATTGGTCAGTGGTTTTTTTTTATCAGACTGCTTTCACTTCTTGTTAACATCATTTCATTCCTTCTTTTAGCATATTTTCTGTTTCTACAAGAAGTCTCTAAGCTACTGCTGTAACAGGACCAATAAATGGTATGGCAGCAATGATATTAAGTTTCTTGAATCCTCAAATTTGAAAGGTCAGAAGATGAGGTCAATAGCTGAATTGCATAGGATGATGTCGGATGATGAAATGGACCTTGAAATGGAAGCGAAGCACAGCGAGAGCATACTGATTCTGCCTTATTTCTCGAGATTTTCATTGGGAGGAAAAAAAAAAAAAAACTGATTCGGGACGAATGAATCTTGTATCTTTTCTATTTTTATACCGTTTATTTTACCTGATCAATTACGGTATTCGGAAAATTTCATCCTTTTTCGAGGGAATTACGAGACACAACTGGTAAGTCGAACTTACGATTTCTACGATGAGGTCGTAAGACGGTATCGATCTACATGCTACTTCAAGTTTTTAATATTTTAAATTACTTCGAGAATTTTGAGAATGAATGAGAAATAGTGTAGCGAATACTTTTTGAAACTTGAAATTTGCACCAATCGACAAAGAAAAACTTCCAGGAAGATTTTGTTTTTATGTGATAAACATATACATTTATGAAATAAAATGAAAATACAAGTAGTAAAATTTTGTTCGGTGGCAAATTTCTTTTAATATCGTTAAATAATAATTTTTTCAAATCATGGGATAGTTTAATTTGACTTGATAATTCTGTGTTAATTATCGAGCAATTATTCTTTACATAGAACTTTTTTGGTTAGCTTGAATTTGAATGTTTGAAACATTGTTTAGGGTTTGNCGTTAATTATCGAGCAATTATTCTTTACTTAGAACTTTTTTGGTTAGCTTGAATTTGAATGTTTGAAACATTGTTTAGGGTTTGATCATAACTGATACTTGTCAAATTCCAATCTAAAACAAACGAATTAATTTTGAAAATATTTTTGTTTTACAGAAACAATGTCTTTGAGCGCAATTGTCGGTAATCGAATACGGTAGTTCATCACCAATTATGCTCAAAGCTGATAATTCTAACTTCTCTGAACAATCTACCGACCATCCTTGCAAGTTCTGTTCATTATAACTCGGGATAATTTAAACTTTTTTTTTTTTTTAACTTGTAATAATTTCTAACCCCAATAGCCATATCTAAACTTTTTGCAATTATGATTATTAAACAAGAAGACAAAAAAATTTTTTGCTTATCATTTTTGTTGATAAAATGAGACTGTTTTAGCTAAGAAAGATTTAATAATATTAAAAAGTTTTTTTCTTTTTTTTTGATTATTGTTTTTTTTTTTTTTTTTTTAGACAAATCTTTTGACTGCTTTATAACTATTGAATTCTCTGGTATCCTCTCTTAGAAGAAGGCATAGTTTGCTTTTGAACAGTTGTCAAATTCAATCTTCACTTATTAATTGCTAATTGCCTTTCATAGCTAATTCAGTCTATGGCTCCATATCTCAGTCTCAAACGATGGAACTTTTGCTGAACATTTCTTTTTGCTTCCTTATCATAATCCCATAACTTCAGGATCCACCAAACGCACCGCTCTCCTGAGATTCACTATGCGTTGATTCAGATTTATCCACGGACTTCTGATATTTCTATTCTTCTGATATTTGATACTTCTGAATTAAAGTGGTAAAAAAAAAAAAAAAAATATGGCGAAAAATTCAGTTTGAATTTGATTTTGTCTGAATTCTTCTCCAAAAATCTTTCGTCATGTTGAGAGAAAATAATAAGCTAAAATATTCCATTACAGGTGCGGAATTTCAGGATTGTCCAAGATGGATATGAATTTTTTGCTAATTGCAAATTAGCAAAAAATAATTGCAAATTAGTAGCACTCTTTTCGGCACTTCATTAATGCAATATGTTTGATAATGCTGCCGCCGTAATGTCGTTAGCGAACAAATACAATGCCTATTTAAACTTTTATTTCAGATAATATTTCAAAAAATTGCTGATTTAAAAACAACTCATATTTTTTAATTGATAGTTTTTGATATTTTAAAAGCTTAATTTTGCATAATTAACAGTTTAATAATAAGTTTTAATGTATGTTATCACATTTTTTCCGGGAAGGAATCGTTTCAGATATTCCAGCCAGCATTTCCAAAAATATAATGCACTAAATTGCATCAATAATTTCATTCTCTTCAATGAAATATTTTATAGCATATGATAATGTGATAAAATGATTGATAAGACGAACTGCAGAATGATTGTGATAAACTTCGCCTCAACCGACAGCAATTTGTCGTTAAAAGATATTTAAAAAGGAATGTAATGATCTCGAATGGGATTCAGCAATCTTGGTTGAAGAAAAATGTAAAATTTGCATGTCTTCTTTTTTAAATGCAATTTCCAGTGAACTAGGTAGCAGTGTTAGTTGTAACAAGATCGAGATCGATTGTTCATAGAATTATGCTTACTTCCTCTCAGGGACACTGTATCAGTTGCTGCTTATCATTTGTGATTAAAAAGATTTCATTAGCTGATTTGGAAAAGAAAACGATAAATGTGAAGGAATTTGTTAATTTATAAATTATTAGCTAGTCTGAAGTGCATATCGAAATTCTCTTTCTAATTTGATGAGTGTAATTAAACTAAAAGTGCTAAATTAAGTCTCAGTCACTCAAGTTCCTAGAACGGATAACAAAATAAACTAATGATGGATAATGCTTACTCTATTAAAAAATAGAGTAAGCATTTCTTACTCTATTTTTTTTAGTCCCAAAATTGGAATTTTGAATAAAAACAAAAAAGATTATAAATTATCACAGATAATTGGGAATACCTGCCATTAATCGATTTTGGTATTAAACTGCTAAAAACGATTCCATCCAAACAACTCAACTTGGCACATTTATCGTCTGAGGAGTTGGTTTGTACCATTTGACTGCTTCAGGGAGAACGTCAATTTCACAGAGAGAGAGAGAGAGAGAGATAGAGATATCGTAAGTGAATGAGTGACCTCAGGTCACGGAACACCCACCCACCACTTATTTCTGACATCAGGCTAATTGTGATAGAGCTTATCACGATTTTCTAAGCATTATATCATTCGTTTGCTTGTACGAAACAAGCAGCATCCGTGATCTGGCACATGATTCCTACAGTACTCATGGTATCATGTGGATTACAGTACCTATCGTAACCTATGTTCTTGCAGTTGGAAAGTTCGGTGAAAGGAAGTGAAACAGAATTAAATTTTAGGAAAATTTGCGCATCACATCCGAAGAATGGAATATTGCCATTTCACCGCTGCAAATTGTTCGTGGTTTTGCAGCGCTGCATATATTGGCTGATGGAAAATGCAAAACTAAACTTGCCAGTCTGATTTCGAAAGGTAAGAAGTGTGGAAGAGACAGAAATAAGCAAGAGAGGAATAATCAAATGTTACCGGAAGCGCTCATTTTTATTCCATCAATCCTGTTAGGTTTGAAACAGAATCAGGAGAGTTGTGCATATTCCGGTAGCATTTCGTTTCTCTATCACGAAGCTTCGTTTATTTAGACAAATGAATAGAATAACTTAATTCAAAAAGAAAAAAATTAACAACCAAAGCGTTTCTCTTTTCAATTCAGTAATACTATCAGAAATAAAGATGGTTATTCGTTTTTTCCATTTAGCTCTTTTTGGAGTGAAAGCAGGAATCGACAAAAGCATACATGAGGAATTGGACGACATTTGCACTAATTACTTAAAATCATTACCACTAGGAACAGTACGAGTATATTTCGAAGAAAATCATTTGCTCACATTCGATGATGAACTTGTTGAGTACATCGAGAAGTACTACGGTAAAGAAGTTAGTCTTGATCACTTGTCTCGAATTTCCTAGTGACCAAGTTTTCATGCCTAAAAAGACTGTTACTGCTATAGTTTCGAAGAGCAGAACCAATAACAGTTGGCATTGATGAAGTTACGAGGAAAAAAGTTGTACAAACGATGTGCTTTCAAATGAATCCAGACGGTCAAACATTAATTAGTGAAATGAACAAGAATATTAAGGTAATTATGGTTGCAGAAGGTATGTCACTTATTTGGATATTGATAAATTTTTTAAATGTACAAGTTCTTATTTATCAAATAATTACAAAACTTTGATTGTTTTGAGGAGAAATCTGATAATGCGAAGTAGTTGTTTTTATTATGCAGGAAGCAACTCATGAAAATATGGAATATGTGGTACGTCGAGACTTGCCACCACGGCGAGAAACACGCTTGACGCTGGTAACTTCGTTTAATTCGGTATTCCATTGGAAACCAACTGGTCAAGTTGTGGAAGTTGAAACATTTTTCTATGAAACGTGTAAAAAAGTGACGCATATGCGTAGTGTAGTAAGCTTAAATTGATTTTATCAGAATTGAATTAAAATGAAATGAAGAAAAGAAAAAGGAAAAATTATCAACTCACTTTTTAACCTTTTTAATGCTTTAGATCAAAGCATATCAGTGTAATGGACTTTTTCGTACGTGTCTTACGAATGATGGCATACGTGTATTGGAATTGGATTCTGAAACTGATCATCTGAAGATGTAATAAATCATTTTGCCAAATTTCAAAGTTTAACTCATGCAAATATGGAACAAATGCAGATAACACATAGTGAAAAAAAAAAAAAAACAATAGTATCTGACCTGAATTATTTTTCCAGTAAATTAAATTAATGAAAATTCACTGCTTAGGTATCTTTTCCAACCACCAATACCATTTTCAAACAATTTTTTAAAATCTCTAAACAGTACGAAACTACTACAATACATTGATCAAATCAGTTTAACGCCGGAGCAAAAATCAGTAAGCATATTGTACTAAATTTTCACCATGATCTTTCAGTTCAATTGCTACTTTCAAAAAATTTGCGTCCACGAAGTACCATAAAAATTCTTGAACTGGTACTTCGCGTCAGATTATAACAGATTGTAAGAATGAAATATAATATAACTTGATTGGCTGCAATTCAGGTTATAATTCCACGTTTTTCAATAATTTCACCTGTCGGCTTACGGTCCGTATTTGCGTCATGTAATCCGCTTCATCATTATATCCTCAGAAATAAACATCCACAATTTCCGTATCCTTGTATTGCACGGATATTTTCACCTGTTAAAGCTGAATTTGGAATGATATATGGAAAATTTTCGCAAAAATCATATGGTTCATCCAACATTTATCCAGTCTGGGAGTACTATCACAGGACTAAAATGACAGTAATATTTAAATTTCAATTGAAATTTTTTAAATGTTTTTTTTTTTTTTAATTTTGCAGTCAAAATTAGTATACTACTTTTTTGATTTGACAACTTCCTTCCTCCAGTTTCATTTCTATCACTTTTAACATTATCATCCTTTAAATCATTATTTCTCAGTTTGCATTACAGCTAAAAATTGGCGAAGCAGAATTGCGAAGTAACGTTGAAGATGAAATGCATCCTGTGACCTACGAGCAAAGAAGTTATTTTGCTTTTTAAATTAATTTAAGATCTTTTTCAAGCAAAATAATGATTAGAATAGCGATAAACAATGTGATAGCACACACTAGATCGAGTAAAATGACCAAAAAATTCATAATACAAAGTGTAACAAAAGTATTTATTGTAATAGCTATGAAAGACGAAACGACCGGAAGGAATCATCAGCAGATAACAGCTGTAACCGGAAAAATGATGATTGTTGGCGATCAGTTTGGCACTGATCGAAGGCACTACCTCATAGGAATTCTCGAAGTTCCGTTTTCCATCGTATATTAGTTAATGCAGACTTCTTACTTGTCATGCGACAGGTAATGAATCTACCTAGTTGGCTATGTAATAAAAGGCAATCTATTTACAGAACAAAGGCGATGAAAATTTGGAATATGCCCAAATGTCAAATGTTCTTCCGAAGCCAAAAAGAGCAAAAAAAAAGGAACAGAAAAGCTTTAGCAAGTATCAGCTTATACATCTTAACAATATCGGTATATTCTTATTCTTCGACAACTAATTGTACAGGAAATTAGAAGTAACGTGTAATCGGTGAATGTTGGAGATGCAGTCAAACTATCAGATTATAAAAAATAAGGAAAAAAAAAAAAAACTCTGTACTGTAAAAAGAGGGGAATAGTGTTTATAATGTTGACGAAAATGAAGAAGAGAGAAAACGAACTAAAAATTTTTCAGTTTCTCATTAGCTCGAGAATTTTAAAGTTTAGAGAATAAAAGTATTTAGTGATTTCAGTTTCAGTTTAAGTAATTGAGTTCAGTTTAAGTACTTGAGTTATCTTCAATAAGGTATGTCAAACAGAATTGCTGCCGAGAACATGATGAAAAACAACGAACCGGAAAAGACGTCTGAACATTTATTAAAGAAGAATACCGCCAAACAAATAGGAATTCCGCGAAATGTTATCCGAGAAAAAGAGCAAAAGAATTCAAAAAAGTAAATGATACTGTCGAGAAATTTCGTATCAATGGATTGCATTTTTCATTAGCTGATCGATTTTCTGAAATTTCTTGAACTGGTCTATCAGGAATTCCAATGATCAGGCTGGACAAGATTATGTTATGCTCCACGATCTAAAGTGTGCTAACACTTCTGTTCTCTTTCAGACTTCTTACTTCTTCCAAAGTTGTAAAAAAAAAAAA